>PVJS01046634.1:0-15740 GCA_004027185.1 Glis glis
TGAGTGTGTGTGTGTGTGCGTGTGTGTGTGTGTGTGTGTGTGTGTGGTGCTGGGGATTGAATCCAGAGGCATTCTACCTTTGAGCTACACCCCCAGCCCTTTTTAATTTTTTGAAATAAGGTCTCACTAGGTTGCTGAGTGTCTCTCTATATTGCTGAGACTGGCCTCAAGCCTGCCTGGCCTCAAGGCTGATCCTCCTATATTAGCCTTCCAAGTATTGGGATTACAGGCATGAGCCACCATGCCTGGCTTCAAAATGTTCAAACTTAAAGACAGTATCTTCCACCTTTTTTTCCCTCCTATTTTATTCAATGGAAGCTTCATCCGTGAAATGCCCCAAATGGAATTTGGGACTTTCTTTGTATTCTTCCTTCACTCAATTTCATGAAGTATTAGTCAACAAGGTCTGTTCTTTCTACTAATTAACTGTCTCTTAAACTGTTCCTCTCATCTCTCTCCTCACTTCATTTCTTCAGTCCTCATTCATTCACTTTTGAGTTACTGAAATAGCCTCTTATATGTTTCAGTAACTCTGATTTAGCCCTTTAAAAATCTGACTTATCTATTATTACAAGATAAGTATTTTAGAAGTGAAAATCTAAGCACAATATCTTTCAGTTGGGGAATATTCAAAACAAAATTCTCTATCATCTCTTTCCTAATTCAGACACCAAATGTTTATGAATAGTTATGGATCAGATGTGGGCCTTCCATAGAGTGGACATAAAATTGACGTGTTCCCTGTCCAGAGTGCACAAAATGAACCCTCCTTGCCAGTCTCTCCTCTCTTAAAGCCTGACATTCTCTTCCACACAACTCTCCCCAGGTATTTCTCAATCAGAGCTTCTACCGTGTGTGTGTGTGTGTGTGTGTGTGTGTGTGTGTGTGTGTGTTCAACCTGTTTCCTCAATGACTACATCTCTTGATATCAGTGATTGAATAACAACCAAATATACCTAATACTTGAGTCTGACACACACATCATATTTGCTTATGACAGGGATAGCAAATTTTGATGTAGTCCTGTATTGGTCAGATCAACAGAATTCACAGAATGAGTATATGAAAAAGGGATTTATTAGATCAGCTCACAATGTAGTCCTGAGTTTCGACTGCACGTGAAGAATCAGAGGAATCAGTAGCTGGTCGGGCGGTCTAAGAGCTGGAGCCCCAGGATTGAAGCAACCACCTATTCAGTCCAGTCCAAGATGTGAAGATAAGGAAGCTCTTCGGAGGAACAATGGTGAAGTTTCAGTTGGAAGGCTGGAGGCCGACGATCTCAGATGAGAGCAGAAGATCAAGAAGCTCTTCAAGGAAACAGCAAAGTTGGAGGCCAACAATCTCAGACGAGAGCAGATGCGCTTTCTTTAGGAAGTCGCGGCTCCCTCTACCCGGCTTTCTCCTTCTTTTATCTAAGTCCTGCACCTGTCAGAACCCTGCTACCCACATTTAGGGCAGGACTTCCGGTTCAATCTGCTGTTACACAACCAAAGTCACATGATCATAGGTGGGTCAAGTTGACAAACCAGACCCACTATCACAAGTCCACCCCTTGTCAACTTGACTCCTAACCCTGTCTTTTTAAATCATATTAATCATCAAATAAATAGAATAACAATATCAAAATCTCGCCTAACATGATAAAGCTATCCCACATACAACCAGAAATGCACCAGTCACTAGTCCTTATAATGCTCCGTGCTTTCTAAGTGATGAATCAATTTAATATTCACATTAACCATGTGAAATAAGTAATATTATTATCCCTATTTTACTGATGCAAAAATCTAAGGGCCCAAGAAATAAAGCACGCTATTTTAAAATTTACCTCTATTTACCCATTTAATAAGCAGCAGATATAACATTCATACTCAGGTAATGTAGAGTTGACTACTAAAAACTAGTGCTAAACACTTTTCAAATGAATAAATCCATATTATCCAGAGATGATGTTTCCATATTTTAATGTTATCTGATCAAACCTGTTAAATGACTGCTTGGTAAATTTTAAATATCAATGCTAGTAAAATAGTTATAAGCAAGTATTGTAGGAACTTTGTGCATAAAGTGATAAAATATTTCTCATCTCTGGTCTCATATGACTCTACTAATTATTAGCTATGTGATCTGATCCAAGCAGTCTAACCTCCTCGAGTCCCAATTTCCTCATCTACAGGAAGAGGGGACTGAGCTTGATCATTTCCAAGGACTCGTCTATTACATGGCTTCTGTAACTCTCCTTGTTTTCCAATAACCTTCAATTCCTTCCTGCACTTTGAAAGGGGCCGCATCATTCATTGACTCTAAACACAGTATTGTGTAAGTCTTTGTGTGTTTTTTAGGTTTAATAAAAAATCTCAGCAGTGTCAATATTTAATTAAAATTATTTTTAATTTCTGCTGAACATATGCGATGAATTAAGACAGCTGTCTAAAAACAAAAGCTACTTTTTTATAAATTTGGAAAATTAAGTTAGATATGGTGGCGCATGCTTGTAATCCCAGTACTAAGGAGGCTAAGACGGGAGGGGCCCAGGTTTGAGGACAGTCTCAGCAAGTAGTGAGACTCTCATCAATCTGGCAAGACCCTGTTTCAAAATAAAAATTAAAAAAAAAGGGCTGGGATGTAGCTCAGAGATAGAATGCCCCCAGGTTCAATCCCCAGTACCAAAATAAAATAAAATAAAATATAAATTTGGAAAATTAAAACTGTCTTTTGTAGGGAAGCTCAGACTTCATTATGATATGAAGATAGATATAAAATAGATGAAGTGATTATCCATGAGTAGATCTTATAAACCACCGTTAATTTTTCTACCTTTCATGCTTTTTAGGGATCTTTATAAATCTTACAAAAGTAAGAACCTAAAAGTTGACTTCAAAAACTTAACTAGAGAAAGAAAGAACAAAGAATTTGAATAGGCAATTCATAGAAGAAGCTCCCCATGTTAGGAAAATTAATATTAAAAATGAAAGTGCACTTACTCTTTACCTTAGCGTTTTCATTCTTTTTTTAATTGTTTTATTTATTACATTTATTGGTGCATTGCAGTTATATGTTTTTTATGTTCATTTATTGGTGCATTGTAATTATACATTTTGATATATGTCAGGGTATGAACATTATACATGTACACATTGCACATTTAGCCCTCCCTCCAATCCCACCCTATTCCCTCCCCCTTCCCTCCCTTTCATGCTCCGGATAGTGATTGAGTCTTATAGGTTTGTGTTCGTACACCATTTGGTTAAATAAAAGAATAAATACATAGGGATGTAGGTATAGAATGTTTATGGCAGTATTGAATTTATAGTAGAAAAATAAAAACATTGGGGCTCATTATTAGGCAAATGAATAAATAAACTACAGATCTATTTAAAATAAGACACACATTTAAAAATAAGTTAGCACTTTCTCACAAGACATGGAATAATTTCCTGTTTTACCATTAAGTTAGAAAAGCAAGATAATAAATGTTTGCAAGGATGTAGGGAAATAGGAATTCTTCTACACTATTGGTGGGATTGCAAACTAGTTTACCGCTATGGAAATCGGTGTGGAGATTCCTTAGAAAACTGGGAATGGATCCACCATATGATGCAGGTATACCACTCCTGGGTATCTTTCCAAAGGGGTTGAAACCAAAGAACTACGCTAATATATGCATACCTATGTTCATAGCAGAACAATTCACAATAGCCAAATTATGGAACCAACCTAGGTGTCCATCAACAGATGAATGGATTACAAAATTATGGGATATACACACAATGGAATTCTATTCTGCAATAAAGAAGAACAAAAAATATGTCATTTGCAAGAAAATGGAAGGACCTGGAGAACATTATGTTAAGTGAGATTAACCAATCACAGAAAGTGAAGGGTCATATGTTTTCTCTAATATGCACAAGCTAGGGAGTAATTGGGATACCAGAGGGACTCTAGATAATGGAGGAGAAACCCCAGTGGAGCCTGGGAAGTGGTCTAAGGGAAGGGAGGGGTAAGAGTAGGTTTATTACCATCAACTATGTGTACATATGTGAATATACCAATGTCAATCTCTGTACTCTGTATTGGGAAGGGGGGAAATGGAGGGGGGACCAAGTGCTGTGTGCATGTATGTCACTGTCAACATGATTTACATTATGACGTGAGACTATAATGCACTGATAAAAGCACATAAAAATAAAAGCAAGATACAGACAAATATATAGAATATGATTCAATTTTGATAAACAAAACCAAATATACAAACATAAAAATGAGAACAGAATGAGGAAAAGAAAAATCTATCCATGTGTTTATTATTGAGTGAACATGATGAAAAGCCAGGAAGGCTACATCTCAGGAAACCCCAGGTGTGGGCTGTGATGCAAACCAAGAGGTAAGGATGGTGAGCAATATCAGAGCACAAGAAAAATCATCTTGGAAGTGTAATCATGTTGATATGAAACCATGTATGTCTTTGCAGAGATGAATGCAACAGAGCTAAGCAAAGTAATAACACTGGTTATATTTAGTTCATGGAATTTCAGGGAACTTGCGCTTTCTTCTCTAATACTTCTCCTCCTCTTCCTCCTCCTCCTCCTCCTCCTCCTCCTCCTCCTCCTCATTCTCCTCTTCCTCCTCTTCCTCCTCCTCCTCCGCCTCCTTCTTCTCCTCCTCCTTCTTCTTCTTCTTCTTTCTCTCTCTCTCTCTCTCTCTCTCTCTCTCTCTCTCGCTCCCGCTCTCACTCTCTCCCTCTCTCTCTCATCTCGATTTTGCATATATGCAATCAGACAAATAAACCAAACAGAGGATAGTACATATTGGTACATAAAAGTCCATATGATTTTCTGTGTGCAGTGAATCAAAATAAGGTAATATACTGAAAATAATCACTTCTTAAGGACAGATAGCCCTTCTAGATCATGTTAAAAAGGTATAAATACTTTATAAATGTCGTGGCAGAAAATGAGGCAGTCTGGACCATTAGAGAAAGCCCAAACAGAAGTAGACTCATTGACCTTCATAACAGTAGAAGTGAATAGTTACAGGAATAAATTACGTTTGCCAAGTGCAGGAGGTGGGCCATTCAAAGCAAGACACAATTATGTGAAGGGGAGAATGCTAAGACCACATTCTGTGACACTTTTTCCCCTAAAATCTGCTAAGATTTAGAAATTTTGTTGGAAATCTTTAAAATTAATGGCATGCTTTTGTATAAGAATGTGCACTTACATGTATACATTCAAGCTCAGTATATGAAAATATATGTATACTTTCAAGACCATGAAATCCAACTCCACATATATTTATTGCCTACTTATTTTTAATTATTCATTTCTTCTTCATTAGGGTAAAAATCTATCCTGAATAAAACATTAAACTGATAAAATCTTTCAAGGGGCTCTTCATTTAAATCCTTCTTTCAAAAACTACAGGACCCGACTCACCATCACAAAATCCAAGAAAGAACAAATAAATACCTAGGGAGCAATCTTTCCAGCCTTACAAACTATGTTTGTATCAATTACTGACATAAGTCACCTTCAACACTTCATTACAGGGATCATTTATTTCTGTGCATACTGATCTCTGTCAAAGGGTTCAGTTCTTCTTTGACGATGAAATACAAATGATACTGAATTTCTTGCAAGTCCCTAAGCTCATTCATTATGTCTGAAGGACCACTGGATTAGTCTAGGGGGAAAAGGCAGCCTTGAAAAGAAACGCAGGCTCTTATGGCTGGAATACACTAAATTCATCTTCCCCTGTACATCCAGCGACTTTGTGCAGCTCCTTCTCTAGAGAGTTGACATTAACAGATAAATGCTGCCCTTCCTGGGGGATGGGAAGATCAGACAAATATAGTTAGATAGAAGATAGACAGATGATAGATAGGTGATAGATAGATAGATGATAGATAGATGATAGATTGATAGATAGATGATAGATTGATAGATGATAGATAGATAGATAGATAGATAGATAGATAGATAGATGATAGATGAGGGAAAGAAGGAAGGGAAGGAGGGGGAGGGAGGAAAGAAGAAAGGGAGGAAGGAAGGAAGGAAGGAAGGAAGGAAGGAAGGAAGGAAGGAAGAAAGGAAGGAAGGAAGGAAGGAAGGAAAAACTGGGCTGGGGATCTAGCTCAGTAGTAGAGTTCTTGCCTTGCATATGCATGGCCCTGTATTCCTTCCCCAAAATTGCAAGAAAAATAGTAATTTTTCTCCTGTGGGAGTTTATAAAGGCATCATCATTTTTTGTAGCTTTTATTTACATATTCAAAGCAACCTTATAATTTTCAATGAGGCTATAAGACCTTCCTGCTCAGTTCTTCAAGTGACTTTGGCTTTAAATAGGTCATTAAAGAGTTGCTTTTGCTTTAATTAAATAAACAAGGTAGTCACTTTATTCTTACATGAACCTCCCGAATTTTCAATTAGTTATATCTGCATTAAGCTTGACTGAGTTGCTATGCTAATGTACTTTTATCATTTTGCCAAAAATAAACATGTGACTGGTTTACAGGAGGATAGGATGCCTCCGACTTTCATATGTCTCCTGCCATTGGCATTATGTATATAAGTACAAGTTCCCCTGCTTGGTAAACACCATTAATCTGCAGCTTATGCAAATCAGAAACCTATTATTTTAACTGTTTTAATAAGCAATGAAATCAGGGCTATTGTTAGCCCACTTACTAAAGAGAAGTGTTTTGTAACTGGAAAATATTATTCTACTATCATCAGTATTGTCATTATTATATTAATTCAATACTAGGGGACATAGATTTCTGCAAAATGTAAGATTATATCTAGGATAATGTTCTCTTTCAATAGCACTAGTACATAAGTTACAGTGGCAACACCGTGAACATTTGTTTGTTTTTGTAATGCTTGTCGTTTAAAAAGACATATTTATCTCCAGCTTTTTTTTCTCGGTGCCTTTGATTGTTTTCATTTTGGGCTGGAAAACATGCCATGATAAGAAATATAAATTTGGTTTCTCCTGCTCCCACACTCCTTCCTAACTCAGTGTGATAGAAGCAACAGGAGCATCTTTTATTATATTTTATCTTAATCCCTGTTTTTTTTTTTCTTTTTGGTACTGGGGATTGAACTGAGGGGCATTCTACCTCTGAGCCACACCCTCAGCCCTATTTTATTTTTAATGTTGAAACAGGGTCTCACTAGGTTGCTGAGAGTCTTGCTATGTTGCTGAGGTTGTCTTCAAACCTGCAATCCTCCTGTCTTAGCCTCCAAGTACTGGAACTACAGGCATGTGCCACCACAGCCAGATGTCCCTGGTTCTTGATACCAGAGCCTCTATATCCCTTGGAATCTCCAGAGAGTTAAAAGTGTCATTTTGCATGCTAATGAGATGACTGGTAGCTAAGAGCCCCTAGATAGCAAGAGGATGGGGGCTGGAATGGAACCCTAAGGCATGACTAGTTGACTGGAGCTTTCGACCTTCCCCATCTCCAGGAAGGGGTCAGGGGCTGGGGAGTGCCTTAATTGTCAATGGTCAGCGATCTAATCAATCGTCAGTGATTTAATCAATCATGCCAAAGTATTAAACTCTCCAGAAAAACCCTAAACAAGAGGGTTTGGAGAGCTTGCAGTTTGATGAGCACATCTACACACCAGAAGGGACAAAAGTCCCTGTGTTCAGGACCCTTCCTGATCTCACTCTATGAACTTTTTTATCTGGCTGTTCATCTGTAACCTTCCTAATATTCTTTATAATAACCTGGTAAGTGGTCTAAGAGAATGGGAGGGGGAAGAGTGAGGTTCATTGAAGGAATTACTACCATCGGCTATGTGTATATATGTGAAAATACCAATGTCAATCTCAGTACTCTGTATGGGGAAGGGGGGAGATGCGGAGGGAACCAGGGGCCACCAAGTGCTGCACACATGTATGCCACTGTCAACATGATTCACATTATGATGTGAGACTATAATGTACCAATAAAGCCTTTTAAGTACTTTGTATATCCTAGATATTAGACCTCTGTCTGAGGGATAGCTTGCAAATATCTTCTCCCATTCCATAGGCTTTCTCTTTAGGCTCTTGATGGTTTCCTTTGATGAGCAGAAGCTTTGTAGTTTAATGCTATCCCACTTATTAATTCTTGTTTTAATTTCCTGTGCTTTGGAGGTCTTGTTGAGGAAGTTTCTACCTGTGCCTATATGTTGGAGTGTTGAACTTATGCCTTCTTCTAAATAATCCGATCAAGAAGTGGGCACCTGAAATGAATAGACACTTCACAAAAGAAGAGATACAAATGGCCAATAGATACATGAAAAAATGTTCAACATCATTAGCAATCAGGTAGATGCAAATCAAAACTACTCTAAGATTTCATCTAACCCCAATTAGAATGGCAATCATTAAAAAGTCAAACAACAACAAATGTTGGCAAGGATGTGGGGAAATTGGGACTCTTCTACACTGTTGGTGGGATTGCAAACTAGTTCAACCACTATGGAGATCAGTGTGGAGATTCCTCAGAAAACTGGGAATGGACCGATCATATGACCTGGCTATACCATTACTGGGTATCATACCAAAGGGATTGAAACCAGAAAACTACAGTAATATATGCATACCCATGTTCATAGCAGCACAATTCACAGTGGCCAAATTATGGAACCAACCTAGATGTCCATCAACAGATGAGTGGATTACAAAATTGTGCAAAATACACACAATGGAATTCTACTCAGCAATAAAGAAGAACAAAATAACATCATTTGCAAGAAAGTGGAAGGATCTGGAGAACATTATGTTAAGTGAGATCAGTCAATCACAAAAAAAGAAGGGACATATGTTTTCATTAATATATGCAACCTAAGGAGTAGTAGGGTCACACAAGGGACTCCGGTTGTAATGGAGAACCCTCAGCGGAACAAGGGAAGTGGTACAAGGGAAGGGGGAGGGCAAGAAAGAAGTGAATTAATGGAATTACTATCATAAACAATATGTACATGTGAAAATATACCAACATCATTCTTGGTACTTCATACGGGTGGGGGAATCAGGGGGGACACTAAGAGCTGTGTGCATGTATATTAACATCGAATAGATATTCATTGTGATGTAAGACTCCAATGCACCAATAAAAGCACGTTAAAAAATAATGTACCAATAAAAGCATATAAAAATAAATAAACTATTAATTTGAAGTAAATGTTTCCTTGAGTACTGTGAGCTGTTAGAACAAATTATCAAAGATGAGGAGGGTTTGGAAAATCCTGGTTTACATAGCTGACCGGTGAGAAGCACAGGTGACTATCTAGTACCTGCAAGTTGTACCTGAAGTGGAGGTGCTCTCCTGGAATGGAATTGAGCTAAATTTCAGGAAGAGAATTGGAGCATTGCTAGGTGTGGAAACCATATGTTTGGTATCAGAAGTGCTGGAAGGATAAAGAAATAGTTTTTCTTCTTTTTCTGTGTTTTTTACTGGGGAATTAAACCCGGGGGGGGGGTCTAACACTCCACTATACCCCAAGATCTTTATGTTTTTTATTTTGAAATAGGGACTCACTAAGTTACCCAGGCTGGCCTGGAACCTGCAATCCTCAGGTCTCAGCCTCCCAAGTACCGGAATTCTACCTGGCTGAAATAGTTTTTCTTTTAGTAGAAGAAGATGGGGGAAAACTATAGTTAATTGTTCTGAAGAGGACAGGAGAGAGAAAGTATTGCATATAATAAAGAGATCTATTTCTACGATCAACAAATATTTGGTGTCTAATTACACAAATGAATGAAGAACTCAGGCAATCATTGCCTACAGATAATATTTCATCTCTATCCTGCCTCACTTACTGATCACCAAGGTGTATTTTAGATTTTTAATTTTTTTGCCATGCCTAAAATTCTCTAGCTCTAAGCTTCTATACATCAATAATATTTTGTTGTTGTTTTTGATACTGGGGATTGACCCCAGGGGTGCTCTACCTCTGAACTATACCCCAGTCACTTTTTAAATATTTTATTTTGAAATAGGTTCTCGTAAGGTAACTGAGAGTCTTCTTTCTAAGCCTCCCAAGTACTGAGATTACAGGTGTGCACCACCACACCTGGCTACATATTAATAGTTTTTGGACATCACTCTCTCCAATTCTTTTTTTTTGCGGTACTGGGGATTGAACCCAGGGGCGTTCTACCTCCGTGCTACACCCCCGGCCCTATTTTTTATACTTTTATTTTGAAACTGGGTCTCATGAAGTTGCGGAGGGCCTCACTAAGTAGAGAGACAGAGAGAGACAGCGAGAGAGAGAGAGCTGAGGCTGGCCGCGAACCCGGATCCTACGGTCTCCGCCTCCCAAAGTACTGGGATTACAAGCGTGTGCCACCATGCCCGGCACTCTCTCCAATTCTTGATCTGATAAATGTGCTTTCCTCTTATCTCCTGGAATCCTACAGGCTGGAAACCTTTCCTATGTCCCTAGCTATTTGTTCTCCTTTTAATTAATTTCCTCCCTGCTCAGAAACATTATAGAGATGATCTTGACACTTTGTTAAATAAGAATCTGTCTCAAACTTGAAGGCATCCTTTTATTCAAATCTTTCTGACCCCCCACTTAATCTCCCATAGTACTATTCTGAACCTTTTCAAAATATCTCCCAACATCCTCCAAAGACCCACTCTCAGATATCGGTTCCTCCCCTCACTTTGCAATAGCTACCACAGCACTTTGAATATAGGAGGATCCAGTATCTGTAAGGTGAAGTTGAAATTACTGAGCAAGTGTCTGATTGATGGAAAAGACTTCAACATGAAAATCTCCAGATCTCATTGACAGCGAAAAACAAACACAATATTATATTCTGTACTGGGATTATTACCATGCTCATGAAGAGGAGTCTTAAAAAGAAAGGTTAAAGATACAGGTCACTGACATGCTGTCAACAATTACTTACTGACAACTTAACCCTAAGTGAGAGTTTAAGTGTTGTTCACAGAAACGAATACATCATTAATAACTCCTATGATATTGCATTTGGAATTACATTGTCTATAGCTTGTTGGTAGTAGGTACACTCATGTTCTCATGGTATTCCACATGTAAATTAAACTCCAAGGTAAGGGATTTAGTGCCTATGTCAGGAATGCGTTGGAAAGGAGGAAAATGTAGGCTAGAATGCCAATCGGCACTTTAATTTTAGTAAACTAATGGAAGTATTTTTATTTCATTTAAGTAGACAGGAACCTCATTAAAACTGTCATATGTTTCTGAGCTTTTCACAAATTGAAGGTATAAAAATGACTTGCTGTAAAAAAGCACAGCTGCTAATGAGAAAGGACTTTAATTAACAGATCCACTTAGAAAAAGGTAAATACATTTCATTTTGCAAATTTGAGGATTGTGTGACCATATTTGATGCATACTAAATGTCATGTCAATCACAGACCAATTGATGCAAGATATTTCCATATGGATCATTGAAACAATAAGAACTAGCATGTATTAAGCTCCTTACTAAGTATCAGGGACTATTCTAAGTGTTTAATGTGTGTTTACTAATTTATGTCAGCAAAATTCCTCAAAGAAATATTACTTGGCCTTCATCTTTTAGATAAAACAGAGGCTCAAGGAGGTTAAATATCATGTTCATGGACACACAGAGCTAGGTTTTGATTCCCAGACATATTATACAAAGCTACTTATCTTACCCACCTCTCCATAGGTAAATACGTACAATTTATTCTGAAATTTACATTGTCATAGTGAATGCTGTTATTGGAGTTCCTTGCCTTGTATTTGATATAGAAAAGACACATTATGAGTAGTAGCATTTTCACAGAGAGCTCCATGATTGTATTGACTTTAGCAGCAGCGAGACTTGGTGGAAAGCTCTGAATGCTTGAACTCAGAAAGTCTGTTTCTAAAGTTCACTGTCAGGCACTAGCTGAGTGACCATGGACAAGTTACTCAGTTTTTTAAAATTTCAATTTTCTCATCTGTGAAATCTACATAAGAATGCTTACTTTTCAGACTTTTGTGTAATTATAAAGGTAAGCTACATGAATACAATTAGCTCTTTGTATATTTTTCTCTTTGTTTATAACTTAAAAACAGATGAAAAATTATTGATTATTATTGGAGGAAATGTTTAGAATGCTCCGATTTAAAGCACGGTATAGAGCCAGTGTATAGCTCAGTGACAGAGTGCTTATTTAGCATGTGTTGAAGCCCTGGGTTCAATCCCCAGCACTGCCCCTTCAAAAGTAGGGTTTACATTCTTTGTATACTTGAAATCTACTTTTATGTTTCCAGTCTGAAGCATAAGGACTTTGCTTCCTCTTTCTAAAACAGAATGAATCCTAGAAAAAAAGTTAAAATATTTAATTCAAAACTTGTGTGCATGCGTGTTTGCATCAGTTGTAATCTCACTATGATGTGTAATTACAGTGCACCAATAAAAGTATAAAAATATTAATATGCATTCTATGTGGGAAAAAGGAAAGGAAAAAGGAAATCCTCTCATCCCAGAAGTGAAGGTCTCCAAAATGTCTGGAGAAATGTAGACTTCAAGACCTTGGCCGTCTTGCTCAGGAAAGTGGAAAAGAAGTTAAATCTTAAATCGATGCAATTGATAGTTATGGAAATAAATATTCCTGACTGGCATGGAGAAAGAATCCCAGGATAGAAAATGAAGGCCAACTGTGTCACAAACCACTAACCCCCTGGGGCCCAGAGCAGAAGCAAGACCTAAACTTGGCAGGGAAAGTTCTATAATGTGGCCTTATTTCCACAGATAGCAGCCTCTGCTAAAGCTCAGCTCCCAACCTAAATCTGTAAAGCAAATGAGAAATTACCCTCCCAGCTGAAAGAAAGACAGCGGACATAACAGATCAGACAGTTAGTTTACAAAGAACTGTATGCGAGATTACCAACACCAATCTCAATATCATGTGTGGGGAAGGGGAGGGAGTGGGGAGGGAGCCAAGGGAAGCTCACCAAGTGCTGTGTGCATGTATGTCACTATCACTCTGAACTATATTATGGTGTGAGACTATAACACACCAATAAAAGTGTATTAAAAAGGTATGTTATAGAAACAAAAGAATTGTATGTTTAAATTAAATAAAATTGTTAAAGTCAGAATAGAAACCACATAAAAGTGCAGAACACTAAACAAAAGTACAGAAGGGTTTAAAAATTAACCAAATGGTAATTAATAAATGAAAAAATATGTGGTATCAAAAGCAATGGAGCTGGGTGTGGTGGCCACATGCCTGTAATCCAGGACTTCGGAGGCTGAGACAGGAGGATCACAGGTTCAAGGACAGTCTCAGCAATGTAGTGAGACTCTCAGCAACCTATTTCAAAACAAAACAATAAGAAGTTCTGGGGGAATTGCTGAGAGGTAGAATGCTAGAATGCCTGGGTTCAATCTCCAGTACTACACACACACAAACACACACACACACACACACACACACACACACACACACAAAATGGCTTAGAGTATTGGTTAAATGTGATTAAGAACAAAATCTGTGCAATGGAAAGTATTTTTGAGGAAATTACTAAAATGCACAGGGGGAAGGAGGAAGAAAGAAAGAGAAAAAGGGAGAGAGAGGAGAGATAAAAAATATGAAAAGAAAATTTGAATCATGGGAATAAAAGCAGGAGGCTCAACACATATCTATTAGAATTTCCTGAAAGAATGGAATTAATGGGGGCAAAGGCTGACAATTTTTAAGAACTGACAAAGGTAGGAAAAAGAGCACAGAGTATTCTGGAATGAGAACCAGAGGCCCAAAAGAGTACCTATTTAATGATGGAGGGAACACAACCAAGGATGACGCTCTTGACTGTGATGTCTGAGGTTTCCATGGAACTAAAACCACCTCCAGAGGCACTAATGTAGCCAAGCATGGCTCTTCAGCAAATACAAAAGGACTAGATATTAACAGAGCAGATGGAGCTGAAGGGGCGTGTGGTTTCCTATGCATTATCCCAATTAGTTTCTGCATTATGTAGAAGCTATGCAGTTTGGACAAATTGATCCCATATCTCAGAAAGGGATTCTGATTAATCTAATGACATAACTGCCCATAGTGTTTGGTTCAGGATTGGGAATGCTACCCAAGATGTCCAATCAGATGGTATCTCTGATTGATGATTGTGGAAACCCTCCCTCCTTCTCTGCCCTTAAATACAGATTTGCAACCATGTTGTCACAATGAGGAAATTGACTTTTATGATAAAGTTGACACAGGAAGATAGTGATAGGTTATTTTTTCAGCTTGAGCCAGATCCTTGAAAAAAAAGGTTCATATACCTCAAGTAAACTTTAGAATTTTTGTGAGCAAAGTCTATTTAGACTACTCTATGTTATTTTTGTTCTTATTATTACTTACCACTAAAAGCATTCTACACTATAGACCAGAATAACCATGACAGAATACCAAGAACCAAAAACACTTCCCATAGACACCCAGAGAGAAGGAAAGAGAAGATAGAACTAAGATTTTACAGGGTTTTAAATCAAAAGACTGAAAAAATCACTAACAATTATGAAATGTGCTGGAAACTGATTAGATTCCTTTTTAGCATAGTTATGAAGGCAAAGCATCAAAACTAACTTTAGTATAAAATTAGAATTTTTCTATCCCAAATCTATCAGCAGAATATATGGTGTATGTTATTAATATATGGTGTATGTTATTAGTTTCTCGCTTTAAATTCTATCACATTGGACACATCTGAATTTTGGAAAGAAAGAATTCAGACCATAATAAATATTGATGCTCTTTTAGGGTCAATACAGGTCATTCATAGCACCTATAACATTTCCTCAGTCATAATGTTCAGTCATATAAGTTGGGTCCCCCTATGATTTATATTCACAGGGAAGTGGAATTTAATTCTATAGGTAGAACATATTTATAAATAACTGGTATTTTAATTCAGATTATCCATTCTATCATGGACATTTCAAAAGTTAAAGCATTCTTATTCATCTTAAATTAGCAATGAAGGATATTG
Organism: Glis glis; assembly: GCA_004027185.1. Classification (NCBI taxonomy): domain Eukaryota; kingdom Metazoa; phylum Chordata; class Mammalia; order Rodentia; family Gliridae; genus Glis; species Glis glis. The sequence goes on from PVJS01046634.1 coordinate 14,994, forward strand.
GCACTTCAAGAGTAGTTAGAATACATAAGCGTGAATTAAAATTCTAACATTTGCCCAAATCTTGCTTAGAACATTTAAATGAGATGGACCATAGGGTTTATTGTCCAGTAATGTCCTAATTTCTCTCCATGTTGTGTTAACTATTAAAAAAGCAGTTATACCAAAACCAAATAAAGACAGCTCAAGAAAAGAAAACTACAGGCCTATATTGTTGATGAACTTAGACACAAAATTACTAAACAAAATACTAGCAATGCGCATTCAAAACCACATCAAGAAAATCATACACCATGACCAAGTCGGGTTCATCCCAGGGATGCGAGGTTGGTTCAACATACAGAAAACAATCCATGTAATCCACCACATAAACAGAACTAAAGACAAAAATCACATGATCATTTCAATAAATGCTGAAAAAGCATTTGATGAAATCCAACACTCATTCATACTAAAAACACTGCAGAGGGCCGGGCGTGGTGGCGCACGCTTGTAATCCCAGTACTTTGGGAGGCAGAAACCGGAGGATCCGGGTTCGTGACCAGCCTCAGCTCTCTCCCTGTCTCTCTCTCTCTCTCTCTCTCTCTCTCTCTCTCTCTCTCTCTCTCTGTCTCCTTAGTGAGGCCCTCCTCAACTTTGTGAGACCTGGTTTCAAAATAATGTATAAAAAATAGGGCTGGGGGCGTAGCACGGAGGTAGAATGCCCTTGCGTTCAATCCCCGGTATCGAAAAAAAAAAAACCACTGCAGA
>PVJS01046635.1:0-15739 GCA_004027185.1 Glis glis
CCTCCTCCTCCTCCTCCTCCTTCTCTCTCTTCCTCTCCCTCCATGGTACTAGGGATCAAACCCAGGGACCCATGTAGTGCTTGGCTCTCCCACTCTACTACCAAGCCACACCCCCAGCCTGCCCCTCTGCTTTCTACACTAGCTGTCCAGTTTTCATTCCCACCAGCAGCAAATGAAAGCTCTAGGTGCCCTGCATTATACCTAACAGTTGGCATTGCCTGTTTTCATAATGATAATTATTGTATAATAGGTAATATAATGATTATTGTCATTACTGAGGCTGTTGTTGTGGATATAACCATTCTCATGTGTGTACAATGGCATAGTATTGTGGATCATATTTGCATTTACCTAACAATTGATGTTTCCTATGCTGTATGCCACCCTTGTTTCTTCTATGGTAAAATATTCGTCCAAATACTTGGCTCATATTTTAATTTGCTGATTTGTTTTCTTATAATTGATTTTGATAATTCGATGTATAAGTCCTTTGTAAGATACATCATTTTTCTCACATTTTCTCCTAGACTATAACTGTGTTTTTTTTTTTTTTTTTTTTTGCGGTACCAGGGATTGAACCCAGGAGCTTTCTACCTCCGAGCTACATCCCCAGTCCTATTTTTTATATTTTATTTTGAAACCGGGTCTCATGAAGTTGCGGAGGCCTCACTAAGTAGCTGAGGCTGGCCACGAACCCGGATCCTCTGGTCTCTGCCTCCCAAGTACTGGGATTACAAGCGTGCGCCACCATGCCTGGCTGGTTTTTTTTTTATCCTCTTTCTAATGTCTTTCACAGAGTAAAATGTTTTGTTTTATATCAGTCATTTTCTGTTGTGGATTGTGCTCTTGATGTCAACTTTACTTTTTTGAATAGGTAGCATAACAGTGCTCAAAGATGTCCACATTCTAATCCCTGGAGCCTGTAAATATATTACTTGACAGAGAAAAGGGGACTTAGATATGATTAAGAATAGGGTTTTGAAATGGATGACAAGCCTAGAGTATCAGAGTGTACCCAATCTCATTATGAAGGTTCTTAAAACCAAATAACCTTTCCTGGTTATGATACTCAGAAGCAACTGAGATTATGGAAGGATGGGCAGTGTGTTAGATAGATTTTTTTTATTGATTTGACCAAATACATGATAAGAACAACTAAGAGGAGGAAAGGTTTATTTAGCTTCTGGTTTCAGGGTTGTAGTCCATGGCTGACCAGCTCCAAGACAGAAACATCATGGCAGCAGGGCATGAAGGAAGAAAGCTGTTCAGCTCGTGGCAGCAAGGAAGGAGAAAGAGAAGGGGACCAGGGACAGATACAGTCCCCAAGGCCACACCCCAGCACCCTACCTGCCTACAGTTATCACCCAGTAAATGCATCCAAATTAATCCATCCATGAGTTAATCCTCTGATAAGGTTAGAGCCCTCATTCAATTATTTCACCTCTGAACATTGCTACATTTCCTAACACATGAGCTTTTTGGGGAAGATTCTAGATCTAAACCATAACAAGCAAATTGATCCAGTGCTGCTGGTTTTGAAGATGAAGGAAAGGACCATGAGTTAAGGGATGCAGGCAGCCTCTAGGAGCTGCATGAGGACATAAACACATTCCCCTCCAGACCCTCCAGAAAGACACGCAGCCCTGCCGATGCCTTCACTGTAGCCCAGTGAGGCTCACGTTGGAGGATTATAGGACTCAGAATTTCTGAGTTACACCGCTGCAAGATAATAAGTTGTGTTGTTTGAAGCCACTAACTTCGTGGTAGCAGCAAGAGAAAGTGTTAGGTACCTCTTAAATCTTTACAACTTTTCTCAGAACTTAATAATGTATATTCAACTTGGAAGATATTGTGAAAAAGAGATCTTCAGATTATGATAGAGCAAATATTAAGTCCACTATATTGCTTATGTGTTTGGGAAATATTACCAATGTCATGAAGTTTAATTCTGAAAAATAGGAATGGTAATCTCTAATAACATTTTAAACTTGTGGGTTATATTTAGATAATATATGTGAAATGCCTACAATGCTGCCTACCAGAAAGTGCATAATAAAAAGGTCTATTGAAAAATTAACATGGCATGCGCTTTCTCCTGTTTCATTTACTATTTTACAATATAATTGAAAATTTATTGAGAACCTGTACTATGGAATTTTCTAAAGGCATTGATAAATAGAACAGTTAGAGACTCCATAGGTCCAAACCTTTTATTTTATAACAAGGGAACTGGCCCAAGGATGAGCAGTCATTTGAATGTCTCACAGTTTTTAAGTAGAAGATTCAAGGTTAGAAATGATTCCTTATGTAGATGTATTGATCTGGTCTATACAGAACACCATTCTTTCTATGGCTTGCACTTAGTAAGCTGGGTAGAAAAAAAGTGGTATACACTTTATATGTATTATTGGCGCAATAATATCTAACACTTATTGCCTATTTAAAATCTGTGAAGTATTCTAACTTTCTCGAGTGTCAATTAAATAATTCTCAGAACAGTCTTACGAGATTAAAACTATTATTATCATCCCTATTTTACAAATGTGGAAACAAAAGAATCAAGAGATTAAGTAACATGCACATCATTATTACATAGACACCAAGTAGTGAAGCTGAGACTTGCATTCAAGAAAAGCTGGCTACAAATTCCACAGTCTTAACTCCTATGACATAGTGCTTCTAATAGCTGGTGTCTGATGCAAACACTGCTAAGGAACCATACATGGATTGCACCCTCCTCTCACCAGGTACTATGTTATGTCCTTCACATATATTACTTCATTTAAGTTTTTAACCCATGGAACCCATGGAAACTGTATACTTATTGTCATTCAGTGCCATTCAGAAGAAACTGAGACTCAGAAAGGCTAAGGAATGTTTCCAGTTCCATACAGCAATAGCTGAAAAGCCAGTGAGCTCTGCTTGATTCCAGAGTCCACGGGATCTGGAATCTGCTTGATTCCAGATTATGATGTTACTTCTCAACAAATGTAAGGTATTTGGAGTGACGATGATTCCATCTGAATTATATAACTCATAGACTGTTGGCTCTCCATATCCTTGGGTTACACATCTGCAGATTCGAACAACTGCAGATGATTTTTTTAAAGTTACGCAGTTGCTGACTCATATAGGAAGGCCTATGATGACTGTATCTATACTGAACATGTACAGTTTTTTCTAGTCATTATTCCCTAAGCAGCCCAGTGTAATAACTCTTCACATAGTATTTATATTGTATTAAGTATTATAAGCAGTAGTTAATAGAGACAATTAAAGTATACAGGATGATGTGCATAGGTTTTATGAAAATACTATGTCATTTTTTATAAAGGACTTAGTCTCTCAGATATGTAAGGTTATCCTAGAACTAGTCTTCACAGATAGTCAGGAGACACTACATGTATGTTTATGCTACTCATCACTCACTGCCAACTATCTAAAGTTAGAAAACGACTTCTTAAATTTTAGATTCTTCTTTTCTTAAAAAATGTAATATGTTCACTATTAAAGATTGGTATCTGGAGCTTTAAAAAAATGTTTAGCAGCCAGCCATGGTGGTGCACACCTCTAATACCAGTACTTGGGAGGCAGAGAGGGGAGGATCGCAGGTTCGAAGCCAGTCTCAGCAAATTAGTGAGGCTCTCTCAGCCACTTACCTAGACCCTGTTTCCAAGTAAAAATTAGGATGGAGGTAGAACTCAGAGGTAGAATGTCCCTAGGTTCAATCCCCAGCACCACACACACAGACACACACACACACACACACACACACACACACACACGCGTTAGGCAGATGTTTAAAATTTGATCTGTATTATAATCACATAAAGCTGACTCCTGAACTCTTATCCTAAGACCTCTCCTTTCTTCTTATTCCCCATTTATCATCCATAGACACTTGCAAGGCAGAAACTCAAGCCAGAAGGCTGTTTGGACCATTTTTTAAATACTTTCACTGGTGCATTGTAATGATGCATTTTAGTGAGGTTCGAGTTCGTTTGGACCTTTTCAAGTAGGCTGCAGCATTGTCACTGGGTGATGCAAGGTCTCAGAAGCAATGATCGTTGCCTCTGAGTATAGAAATGTTAGCCAAAAGCTTTCTCAGTAACTTGACAAGGCAGAGCCAGGAAGAGTGACTGGAAGGCACAGGTGGCATGGTAAAGAAAAACTCAAGTTTTAAAACAGGTATTTTTAATTTCAGTTTAGACATACTTCCAAAGCATTTCTAGAATCAAGTTATTGTGCATTGTTGGAAAGGTGTAATTTATGTGAAAGAGAGACAAGGAGCGAGTCCACAGCACTCATTCTTTCAAATACCTTATATCCATCATAAAACTTCAGTATGCATCAACATTAAAATTACATGAGAGCAAATTTAGTTTCTAGGAAAAGGCATAACTTTAAAATTTCTAATAGCACCTAAGCTTTTGCCTTTTTAATGTTTTTTTTTTCCTCTCTAAAATGCCTTGCTGCCAACAGGTCACTTTTTCACTGCTCATTCTATTTTCTGCCCCAAATTTGGGAGGAAAGATAGTAAAAGTAGTTACAGTGAAGGGTTTTGACTGGAGGGAAGAGCAGGTGGTTAAATAGTTTCATATGTCACATAGTGATAGGAAAAGGGGTATTTCCATTTCATAAGCATGTATAAACAACACTAGCATCCCAAAGGAAAGATCCCCTTGGATTTGCTACAAAATTATAAATTGTCTAGTTACAACTATACTAAGAAATATACAGAGCCTTGAGAAGGCAGAAGCAAACCACTTTGAAGGAGAGAATTAAAAGAAGAAATAAAAAACAAAAGTGAAGATGTGTTCTTTAGAGGAAAACTGAGTGTTTTAAACTAGACAGGATTTTTCCAGGAAGGGATTTCTCAAGAACTAAAGTTTGGGTTGCTGAAGATGCCCCTGGAAAATTGACTTTCCTTCCCTGCCTCCCAGGGAACACTGCAAAATAAGTCGGGGGGCCCTGGGAACCAGTTTCTTATACCTGCTGAGCAGAGGGGACTCAGACACCAGGACAGTCAGGAAGCAGCATGGCAGGAGGTAAAACTGACAGAATTACCACTTTGCAGGAGGAGTAGCTGCCACGTCTGTCCATACTCCTGGGGGTGGCAGGGGACCTAGAAACTGTACCCTCTTCCAGACTGTACTGTATTTGCTTGCCTTGCTATGCAATTGACCCAATACTTTCCTTATCCTATTACACATTTAAAAAAAATCACATCTAGACTTTGATACTTTCTTCAATAACATCATCAGTCCATTTTTATAACCACAATCAATATCGCAATCACAATATCTTATTGCATTTATTTGGAAACCTAATATATAAACCTTATTTGGGGAATATAATATATAAAAATATTATATCCCTTATTGGGGGAAAAGAAGTAAATTAAGGAGATGGCTTCTGGTGTAAAACGACATTTAGCTAGCTGACAATAGATGTTTGTTTTACTTCAATATTTATGAAGCCTCAGAAAATTATAAAAGCAAAATGGCTCCCCAAACTGAAACCCAAATGTTTGCCTAAATCTGGGAAGAATATTGACTCCACAAGCTACGAAACTGAGATTGCAATCAGTGCTTTACATGAGCCTTATGTGGCAAAAATGCCTGCTGGAAAAAATATCAAAGTGATTTTATCCCTCCGTTCTACCGCCACAAGTTGTTTCAATCCCCAGAAATTGAGGGTTTGTACCAACTAGAAAATGGAGCCGCCATCCTTTCTTGCATGAGCAAGTGCTTTAGAGGCTGCTGAAATCTCACCATATACTTTTATCTTCAATTGAACAGTTTGATGTGAAAAAATGAATGCACAGTTAGTGGCATTAACTGAGATAAGGAGTGTTAGAGGACGGCAGTTTGGAGGGAGAGGAGGAGAGAATGACAGAATAAAATCAGTTTGGGAGTATTGATTTTTGAGATGCTTATGTGAAATCCAAAGGTAATGTATAGTAAGATTTATACACATATTTCTGGATTTCAGGAAAGAACAGGTATGAACTCCCCAATTTCTGTAACATATTTATGTTTATGTCAATCCACTATATTCTCAATTCTATCATTCTACCCAAATTCCTCTTAGCAAGGTTAATTTTCCATTTTCCATTAACATTTACTCCATGTGCATATAGTATACACATGTATACTATATGCACATACATGTGTGTATATATGTGTGCATGGATGCAAATATGCATGTCTATATGTATACACACACACACACACACACACACACACACACACACAGCCCTCTGTATCTATGGGCTCCAGATCCATGAATTCAAACAACTGTGGATTGAAAATATTTGAAAAGAGAATTGCATCTGTACTGAACATATACAGACTTTTTTGCTTCTTTTCCTAAACAATACAACATGAGAACATAGCGCTTGCATCATATTAGGAGTTATAAGTACTCTAGAGATAATTGAAGTATATAGGAGAACATGAGTAGGTTATATGCAAATGCGATTCGATTTTATGTAAGGGACTTGAGCATCCACAGATTTGGTATCTGCAGGACATCCTGGAACCAATACCCAATGAATAGCAAGTAATGACTGTACATCATAATTCTTTCTCAACCTTTATAACACCTGTTCTTGCTACTTAAATTCAGAATTTTCTGACCTTCACACCATACTTTCTTTGCATATTCTGGATGGTTTTCCCATGGTAATTTTATTCATCCTCATAGTTTTACCTATCTCTTATAATCTGATAACCCCAAAGCTTTATCTTGAGCCTTCTTTTAAATTAATAGATATTTTCTCAGTGCCCATGACATTTTCCTTAAACATTCATATTCTATTCGGAGCAAAGCTCTTTGGTTTTATCCCATTTGGGGACCTGATATGAATTTGGTTACATACACAATGAGTCTCTGTTTTTATCTTTCAGACCCAGGCAATAAGCTACAAGAAAAATTCTCTGCCATTTCAATCCTATTAGATTGCATTTCTGGCAATGTGGCAGATGTGAAATCTTGAAATATTTCTTTTATAAATGTGTTGAAAAAACTGTATAAACTATAACAACATTTTAAATACATAGTTGAATTCTCAATAAAATGGAAAACTCCAGTGATCAAAACCAAAGAAGACACAGAATGCCAGAACAATACAGAAAGAGGCAATGGCGTTGGCAGTGTGGGGCCGGGGAGATGGTTGCCTATTTCCATAAAAATGGTCCTGCAATTCTCATAGCCTCGTGTAGATAGTCAAGAAGCCTCATCAGGCAGAGAGTTCGAACTGAGTTTAACTGAGACATGACTAGGAAGTTGTGATGAATCTAGATTGTGGCAGATGTCACAATGTCTGGCGATTGGATGGGATGGAAAGGAGAGGGGACCCATAGTGTTCACAATGTTGTCATCTACTTCTCAGCTCTGGAACACCACACCCTGCAGCTTCTCTATGCTGTAGCTAAAGCCGATACTTCTTGAGCCCTCACTGTGTGCCGGGCACTGTTCTAAGAACTACCCATGTCTTAGGGCATCGGCAGTTACAGTGATGCCCTCAGAAGGCACCACTATTATTTCCATTTATGCATAACAAATCAGAAAGTGCAAAAATATGAAGTCATTAGCCCATGGCCACATACATAAGAAATAAAGCTAGTATTCAAACTGGGGTAGTATTACTTTTTTGTGTGTTTAATTTGTCATTATGTGGAATTTCAAATTTGGGGAATTGAAAGAATAGTACAATGAGTATTCACATAATTATAGTCAACAACTATTACATTTTTCTGTTTGCTTTTCCTTTATACATAAATGTGGCACTTCTGTGTGTCCCATTGTTTTGCTTTTTGATGAGTTGTTTTGTGTGTTTCTGCTCAATAATTTGAGAATGCATTTTGGGAATATTGACATTTTACCTCTAAATATTATAGTAGTCAGCCACATATAATGATGATACCAGTTCCTAGCAAAGAAAATTAAGACTTAGTAACATCCAGTCCATAATCTGAATTTTCCCAATTGCCCTAAAAATACCTTTTTATGTAGTTTTAAAAATCAAGACTTAATCAAATTTCACACATTGTATAGAACTGTGTGTCTCAATCTCCTCTGAAATCAAAACAATTTCTGCACTTTTCCTCTTGTCTCAAAATATTGAATTTTTCCCAGTTTTTTGTTTTGTTTTGCAGTACTGGGGATTGAACCCAGGGTCTCATGCATGCTAGGCAAGCACTGACTCTGAGCTACACCCCCAGCCCTCAATATTGACTTTTTGAAGCTTTCTAGCCAGTTTTCTTGTTGAATTTCCCACATTCTAGATTTGTCTCATTTTCTCCTGGTGTTGTGTAAATGATTCTTCTATAAACCTTAGGTTTTTTTTATTATGTTATTTTCCCTTTTCTTTTTAGACTCCAAGAATGGAATTATTTGCCAAGGAAACATTCATTTAAGAAATGATTTTTTTTCTCCTTCCTTAAATAAAATGGATCATATCTTAAAAATCTAAGCTTGCCTTCGGCAATGCCATGGTTGCAGACACCAGGAACTAATTTGAGTATTTTGGGAACTTTTAGAGGACAAGTTAGGCAATTGGCCAATGACCACGCTGAAACAGATGGTTCTGCCGAGGTGGATAGTTAGCTAAAATAGAATAACATCTGAGTGTCTGGTGTTACGCTGGGTCGAATGTCTGTGAGTCTGATTGTGTGTAACTGTGTCTGTGCACTTGTGCCTGTGCACTCACACGCTCACCAATTCCTCATAAAAACCTCATCTGATGGATTTTATTATCCCATTTGAGAACTAAGAGTTGTATGTAGGTTCTCAGAGGCATTATTTAGAAGGAAGTTGCCTTACTCTATAGCTTGTGAGATTTCCATGACCCTAAATGGTAAAAAAAAAAAACGTTCTACTTATGCTGACTCTGGTGGGCTATTAGGCTAGATAGAGAATAGTCTTGAGGAGAATTCTGAGGACATGCTCCATCCCAGTGAGAGAGGGTGCTCAGCCTCTGCTATAACCCCCAGGGAGGATGAATGCAATGCACCTGTAAAATACTTGAGAATGCCATTGATCAACAATAAGCAAAGTTATATTCAATGAGCACATTCTAGCACGCTTCCCTCTAGGAGCACCATTACTTCCTCCCAAAGACAGTTGTGGTCCTAAGTTTTTAATTCATACAGAGAGTTGAAATATTGGGTCTCCCAGGTAATAAGCCTGTTGAAGAGGTGGAGTGACATTGGAGGGTGGTTGGGAGACTAAAATGAAGTTCATGCTAATTCCTTAGACTGGACGAGAGGTTGCTATTTACACCTGACTAGATGTAATTGCTATATAAATGGTTCCATAATGTTTCCTCCAACAAAGATTCTACACAAGAGAGCATTTAATACAGAAACAGCTTCATGGGCCATTTAGATGAAATCCACATTTTTGTCACTGAGAAGTGCAGAATAGATGCTTTCCATTTAATTCTTCTTAGAAAGTTCCAGACCCGTGGAAAGCAACTTTGTAGGCTCTTTTCTCCAGGCTTCATTTACCACACTGTACTGAAGGCTTTGTGACATTTTAGAAACAAATGGCAATTAGGAATGGAGGCAGTTGATTTGATTTCGTTATTAAGGCTGATGCAATTAGAGACATAATTTGATTCCCTCTAATATGGCTATTAAGTAAAAAGTCATCAACAAAGCTCAGGATGCTAGTATAGATGGATGGAGAAAATGCTGAAAATTTACTCTCCATCCTCTTTCAAATTCTGCTGCCATGTGCTGTTTCCCAACCCTAAACATCATAAGAGCTTATATTCAGACATTACCTTACATTTCTCAATATGATATTTCACCAATTGCCTAAGCTGAACATGACCACAGTCTAACCTAGTGAAGAACGGAAGCTCATTCCACGCCCATTCTACATCAGAAGAAGTTGATATTTAATGATGTCAGATAATTGGATCATTATACTTAATTTGAGAAAATAAAGTGATAATAGCCCAGATCTTTCTGGGTTTTTTCTCTCCACATTATGACGATCCTAGAAGTTAACATGAAAAATACATAAAGAAATGATGCTGGATAACTCAATGGAATGTGTTATCCCATGTATTATAGTATTAAGTAATATTCCATGTGTTATTGTATTAATCATTGTATTATGCATCATTATATAATGCCTGACCATTTGCCTGCTTTTCACATCTCTGCTTTACGTATTCACTCATCCCCACAACTACACAAAGGAATATTCCCTTTTGCCATAACAGGTCCTAAGGACCCAGCACTTTTTTTTTCTCATTAATTCTTCCATCATCTACTATTGTTGTCGGTGTCCTGGTCACCCTCCTCATTACCAAAATGACTTTGAAAACAGATAAATGTACTCTTTTTATTTTAAGGGTTCTATCTCCAGCTAAAGGAGAAAATTATAACCTCCTATGTAATAATAATCCAAGGAACTTGTTATGACTACAGATTCCTTAGAATCTGCCCACAGAGAATGAGGCTACATGGGTCTTCATTTTGGTCCAAGAAACATGTTTCTTTAACAAGTACTTTAGAAAACATTAATTTATGTTATTTTAAGGCCAGAGAAACCCTCCAATTAGAAGGGTAACAAATAGTGTAATGGAAAAAATATGAACACCCTTAATCATTAAAACTTTGAAACTACAGCTCTTTACTTATGCACTTACCTCTTCTATGGTAAGTCTCTTCCTTTCAACCATGTCCCTACGAGATGTCTTGAACTTCTGCCTTCTGATGCCAGTTTAGGTCAGGCCATAAAGCTGTGCCAGCAACTACCATATTGGACAGAACAGTCTAGAGTCCAGAGACATGCCGTCCATCTATCACTATGCTTTTATTCGTTACAGGATAACCCTCTCTGAGACAATCACTCAAAGGGGCACTTCAGTATAAGTCAGAAATTCACTGATTTTCTTGTGTTACCAATATTTGAACTTCAATTCAGTATTGTCATCTGTAACATGATAAAATAAATCTTAGTTGCTAGAGACTTTCAGAAGATTTGCAGTAAGACATTTTCTTTCTTTTTCATTTATTTTTATATGTACTTTTATTAGGGCATTGTAGTCTCACATCCTAATATAGTCCAGAGTGATAGTGACACACATGCACACAGTGCTTAGTGAGCTTCTCCCCCCCCCTTCTCTTTTAAATACACTTTATTTTTGGAGCAGTTTTGGGGTAGATAGAAAAACTTAGCAGAAAATATAGAGTTCCCATATATGTCTTCTCCCAGACTTCCCTTCCTCTCCCACTACAAGTTCCCCCTATTATTAACATCTTACATTATGGTGATATATGTGTTACAATTGATGAAACAATAATAAAACATTTTTATTAACTAAAGTCCATGCTTTAGAGGTTATTTTTGTGTTTCATCATTCTATAGGTTTTGACAAATACATAATGTCATATATCCACCAATAATAGGATCATAGAGAACAGTTTCACTTCCCTGAAAGTACCCTGTGCTCCACTGAACTCCTGGCAACTGCTGATCTTTCTACTGTCTCTTATAGGTTTCCCTTTTCCAGAATGTCATATAGTTATAATCTTATCATAAGCTCAGCAAGGCCAGAAGCTTGCCTTAAAGATACGTGGTAGGCAAAAATGTGGTTCCAGAGCAAGGCTCCTCTCCCCCGACTGCTGCTTTCTAGAATTACGGAAGTCTCTTCCCTACAAAGAAAGTCTCCTGGGACCTCGGCAGTGAAGGTTACCTCGTAAAGAAATTCTTACACTCAGGGCAAATAGGCTATCACTCTTAGTACCGTGGCTGTCTCATCTGTTTCATAGTTCTAGATATTAAATTATATTTCATTATTTATATGTCTGAAATAATATTAGTTTTTGGGGGTGGGAAATATTTGAAGTTGCCACAAAGAAACTTGTGTATTAAATGACATGTCAAATCTCTGAGAGGCTCTTCTTTCCATGTGACATTTAATAAATAATATTTGAAGATGAAATAGAATCCAAATGTGGTTTGAACACACACACACACACACACACACACACACACACACACACACACACATTTCTCAGAACACCATTTATGGCCCCATTTCATATTCTTTCTATTTCTATTGAACAGCTTTCTTGATGTACTAGCCTCTCTCCAATTCTGTTGCGAGGATCTGTCCCTACGGCTTTTCACAGATCTATTTGAAGGAAATCCAAAACCGGCTTCTTGGCCCTTGCTGGTGGAGAGAATCCTGGGAGATGATGGGAAGATAATCATCATTTCATTTGCTTCAAATAATTCACATGTGTTAGTGTTGTGTGTATAAAACATGGCGGCAGCTGATTGAACTGTGGATTTGTGATGCCACTTGTAGGAGGCTATGCAAACCCAACACTAGTTTGCCAGGGTTGCCACAAATGGAGGTAACCCAGTGTGTGCCACAGGTGAAGAGTAACATGGACATTAAATAGAGCAACTTGGTTATGAAATCTCTTATTTATGATCACATTCAGAGCCATGAACCTTCCCCACTTGCTATCATATTATAATTCACTGCCACTCTTGTGAGCACACATATAAATCAGTGTGCATCTTTAGAAGATAAATCTCACACCAAATCCAGAGCAAACTAGTGCATCCTGCTTTATGGAAACGATGTGACCTGACTGCAGAAAACACTTTTGATTAATCAGAACTAAGATTTTAATAAAGAAACAGCAGGTGGGCTAACCACAAAATTAAAACTCCCAACCATCTCAGAGTAATAAAGTCATAAATATAAAAGTGCTCAAAATATCTCATTTGCATCTTTGAATAATGTCCCCGTTCAACGAGGACAGGACACTGAGCTGGCCAGCAGAGGGCCGACTCCCGTGGCGTTGTAGATTCATGGTGCAGTCTTGCCGCAGCATCTTTCTCAGTCTTTCACTGCATGATGGAGCAGGGCCTGTGTGGTAATTAATTGCCATCTGCAGTGTGTTTTTCCAGTGATTTTTACACCCAATTGTTCAGAATTGCAGTATCACATCAGCTGCATTTTGACACAGCCTGTAGAACAAAAACGTGCCTTCGATTTCCTAATCAAGTTTGCTCAATTTGAAGCTTCTTTCTAAACTATGTCAGTGTATCTCTGCAACTGTGGCATAGACTCCCTGGTAGCAGTTAAAATTTTATGGCTCTTTGAACAAGGCAGATCAAGGGTTTAAGTCGGGCTCTGCTGACTAGTGTCGATGTGCCCCTGTGCTATTTTTTAAAATTAGTCTGGTTACTTAAACTGTGCCTATTTTCTTATAATAAAATACAAATAACAGTACCATGCCCCAAAGCTGTGTTGAGATTTAAAATTTTTTAATACTTCATGAAATATATACTTGAAGATTTTCAGCCCAGCTACACCAGATACTTATACAGATACTCTGAGCATGGCATCCCAATAAATTTACTTGGGGAATTTTTGAGCAGCGTCACTGTGAACTACACTAACTACATTAGCAAAGGCAACAAGAGCCCCATCTGTTGTTTTTTAATGATTGTAAACATGGGAAAAGAATGATAGCAAGTACTTTTTACAGTTCACAACATTCTTTTAAGCACATTATTTTATTTATTCCTCAACTCTGTAGCTACGCAGGGCAGATTTAGGACCCTCCTTGTAGTGTGAAGAAATTGAGCCTCAGAAGTTTAAGCAATTTGCCCAGTACTGCACAGTAAGTAACTGATAGCTATAGAGCTGGCTATTTCATTCTACTACACAGTCCAGGGCATTTCCAGCATATGATCTGGTCCCTTTGAGAAGTCCCAGCACTTCATTTTCTCAGTCTCAGCCTCTCTATTTGTAACTAAAAGAATTAGGCCAGCATAGAATTTCCTCACATTCTCTTTCAGCTCTGATGGTTCAAGAGCTCCTAGGATGATATTCATGAACAAGATGGCGCTAACCCCAGTAGAGAATTGCCACAACAATTGTAGTCTTTGTATCTTTCTTAGAGAACCAGGCTCCATAGCTCAGAAATTCTGAAGAGGTTTCTTGGAGGAAAGAGGGGAGGAAAAAGATGGTAAGGCACTATCTGATCCCTGGGTCGATTAACCATCAGGTTAAAAAAATATATGAACCATTTCAGACTCCTCTTCGAACACCCATTAAACATCACCCAAGGTCACTGCCCCCAAAGCAGTACACTATCACGCTGTTCTTTCTATCACACTTCTTTCAAAACCAATAAATTATAACTCACCAAAGAAAGCTAATCTCCCTCACTGCCATCCAAACACTGTCCCTAAAAACCAAGCAAAATACTCCACACAACAGTAGTCATCCTTGTCATCCTGGTCATCATTGTCGTTGTCATTGTCATCGTCATCATCATTGTCATCAATATTTTATACTTTCTGCATACAGCACTATCCTTACTGTTTTTAAAGGTCTAACTTCATGTATGCTTTCTGACCTTAAGGAGTAGGTACTTTTACTATTCGTTTTATACAGCTGAGTAATTTCCTGAAGACCCTGCCTCCATCTCTCCTGCAGCAGATCTTGTCCAGGCAACCACCATTTGTTTTTGAGTTCCTATAATGGCCTTCTCACTGGTGCCTCACTCTCTACTTTTACTGTAAGTGAGCAGGTTGGTCTACAAAGCACCTAGATGGATCTTTTAAAGCATAAATTTCATCATGTCATCCCATGTTTAAATTCTTCCTAAGATGTTCATTGCATTTAGAATGAAAGTTAAACTCCTTTTCGTGACTAAGAGAAATTTCTGGCCACAACATGCCTTTGTAATAACCTGGATGAACAGAGAGGTTTTTTTGTTTGTTTGTTTGTTTGTTTTTCCGCAGTACCGGGGATTGAACCCAGAGACGTTCTACCTCCACGCTACACCCCGGCCCTACTTTTTTATACTTTTATTTTTGAAACCGGGTCTCACGAAGTTGCGGAGGGCCTCACTAAGTAGAGAGAGACAGCGAGAGAGAGAGAGAGAGACAGGGAGAGAGTGAGAGAAAGAGAGACAGGGAGAGAGAGAGAGAGAGCTGAGGCTGGCCGCGAACCCGGATCCTCTGGTCTCTGCCTCCCAAAGTACTGGGATTACAAGCGTGCACCACCATGCCCGGTTGAACAGAGAGTTTTCCCAGCCCCATGTCTTTTCCTGTGCTGCTTCCTGACTTTCCTCCTGACCTTCCCTGTGTTATTCCAATGCACATCTCTGAACTCAGGTCATTTTTTTCAGGAAGGTTTTCCTGGGCCATCTAGCTTCAGGCAGGACAAGACTTAATTCTTTTAATTCTTTTGCTCAGTGTCTTGCTCTTTTATTATACTAAATATAATTGGTAGTTATATATACATATGTACATGTTTAGTATTGTGGGATGTTTTTAATAAAGGAAAGGTCCCTCTCAGTTTGCTTACTACTTGATTCCCAAAATTTTGCACCGTTAATTGTAGAGAGTTCAAATGAATCAAATAATGAAGCCAAGAACTTCAAACAACAAACAAAAACTACTCAAGGATAATAAAAGAATAAGAAGGAGCTAAATGGATGACCTCTATCTTTCTTATGTAAGATGTTCACACTAATTTTGTCTTTAAAATAATGATAGTTTACTTGATGTTAGTATTCCAGGTATTCTGAATCAAACTAATAAAAAATTATAGAAAGATTACTGGGGGAACAGAGCTAGTAACCATCCAAGAATTATTTCCCATTAAGGGGAAATGGGCCACTGGGGATCTGTCATCGGGCTTTTTCTTTCTTTCTTTTTTTTTTTTTTTTTTTTTTTG
>PVJS01046636.1:0-15738 GCA_004027185.1 Glis glis
CCCGCAGCCTGCCCCTCCCCGCAGCCTGCCCCTCCCCGCAGCCTGCCCCTCCCCGCAGCCTGCCCCTCCCCGCAGCCTGCCCCTCCCCGCAGCGCGGGCGCCTCCGTCACACCCTCCGCCTTACACACTCGCACGCGCGCGCACCGGAGCCGCGCCTGCATCCCGTGCTGCTTCCCGGGCAGACGCCCCGGCGCTCGCTCCTCTGCCTGCCAGCCCGCAGGGCAGCGACCCCAAACCCAATCCCAGGGCCGGCCCTGGCAATCGGCTGCTCCTCGCCACCCAGCTCCTTTGCGGCCTGGGTCGCGGCTACCTGGACCGGACCCTGTCTCCAAAGCTGCTGCCGGGACGTGGGGGCCGCTGGGGGTGCTGGGTCAAGACACACTCGAGGTAATGGCTCACTCCTGTGCTAAAGGCACGGCTGGAGGTAGGGTGGGGCTCGCCATTATCTACCCTGGAGTCCTTGGACTCGTGGAGAGCTTAATTGATGGTTGGATCCCGGGAAGGACTCCGGCTGGGTCTTGGGGTGGGAGGAGGGAGGGCACGCCAGAGCCCTGGCGGGGGGGGGGGTTCCGCCGGCGCCCCTCCCGGTTCTTCGTCCTGCACCCCTGCAAGTCGAGGGGGATGGGGTGAGGAGAGACCGCACTTGTAGGATGAAGCACATGGGTCGAAACGTGCCGCCATCCTCCTTCCCCACTGTGGTGTGATTACCCAGGGCATCCCAGAGACCTACTGCTTTCCAAATCAAGACGGGGTTCGGGGTGGGGTCGGGCATGGGAAACTCCGAGAGGAAAGTTGGGAGGGTCGGGGTGCAGGGGGCTGGCGAGGTAAATTAGAAGCGGGTCCTCCCTCGGGTGGGCGTCGGGGCGGCGAGATCGCGAGCCTCCTTGCTCATTCACTTGAGGTTCTTTTGCAACTGCAGAGGCGACTGTGGAAGGCAGTGTTTTCACGTGACCCCAATTCCCTATTGCTTGAGGCATCTTGTGATAAATGGTCCCAACGTGGGCCTTTCGCCGCGCGCCAAGGCATGTGGCTGAAGACAGCACAGTTTGCGCGTTTGCGCATCCTGGAATTTGAGAGTGTGCAGGGAGGGGTGGTGGCGCTGAGGTTTTAAGGGACAGATGGAAGGATTGGAAACCCAGATCCTCTCTACCTTTCGGTCGCTTGGCGGGTCTGTGCGTGGCTGGGGTAGAAGATGGTTTTGAATACAGCTGAGCAGAGAGAAAGCCTTTCGCTCTTAACTTGCGCTCCAGTCTTATAAATATGAATGAGTCCAAACGCCGAGGCGGTCCGGGGACTGGCTTGACCCACCCGGTTGCGGAGGCCTCTGGAGAGGAAATTCTTTACCCTTTAGTTGAGTGCGTGGGAACCGAGCGAAGCCCCAGGCGTTCTATCCAGTGTCTCGCCTTTCCCGTCCGTCCTCCACCCTTGCAGCAATGGCTGGAGTCCGACGGGGCGGGGTCTGCGCTGGGCGGTGACGTCGGCAGTGTTTGGGTGCTTATGCAAATGAGACGGAGACCCTTGCTGCGGGTCAGGTCCTTTCCCCCTTTAGTTCCTAAAGTGGATCGATGCGTCTGCCCCCTGCGTGTGCGGTGTGTGCGGTTCACTACCGAGGAGCGTGGGAGGAAGGAAGGGGTTTGCTTTTTGTGCTGCCTTGGGTGTCTTCATCGCCCAGGCTGTAAAAGCTATTTTATCCTTGTCGATGTCTGGGTGCTTTTCCGGAATGCCAGGAACAAAGTGTCCGCTTTGGGGGAATTATCATTCTTCACTAACACAATCCCATCGAACTCGTGAAGCCCACTCAGCCTCATTTCTTCCACCCCTACCTACTACCGGACTTGTAGGGACTTAATAAATACTTGATGACGGGCTGAATTTTCTTTGAAGACTATGTGTATTTCTCTAATATTAAATTCGGGGCATTCGATCATAAGAATCAAATGATTTTATACCATCAAATTTAAAACTGAATTCATTGGCCATTTTCACTTCAGTGTACTCTTTTTTTTTTTTTTTGCGGTACCGGGGATTGAACCCAGGGACGTTCTACCTCCGCGCTACACCCCTGGCCCTATTTTTTTATACTTTATTTTGAAACCGGGTCTCTTTCTCTACTTAGGAGGGCCTAAGTAGAGAAAGAGAGAGGGAGTGTTGAGGCTGGCCGAGAACCCGGATCCTCCGGTCTCCGCCTCCCAAAGTACTGGGATTACAAGTGTGCGCCACCACGCCCGGCCTCAGTGTACTTTTTTTTTTTTTAAAGAAAACAAGAACTAGCAGAATTTTGAAAGGAAGATAATCTTTACTGTTTATTATGGAACATTTATTTTTCTGATTGCACAGAAGATAAGGACTTTGTCACCCAGTTTACAAGAAATAGTAGAGAATTTTTAAATTGGATAATTTAGCCTTGTTCCTCAATGATTGAAATATTGTAAATAAATCAGGGTGGTGACTAAAACTTAAACTCCATACTTATAACTAATAATTTACCCAGTGATCACAGCTCAAATGTTACTGTGCACATGTTACAAAATATGCTTCTATCATAAAATAAACTTGTGTGTCTGGATTGATAAGAAATGTGCATTCCTTTATATTCTGGGGTTATTCGAACAATTAAAGAAATCATTTACAGAATGGCAGACCTGAAAGACATCTGAATGATGATCCAAAGATCTGAATTTTCCTTTTCCTTTCAACGTACCTCTCAACTTCTTTTTGAAGAGTATGTTAATTCTTTTCATTACTACATACATATGCATGATCGGATATGTTAATATATTCCTATGCAGAGTAGATTTTAAGATGATTTTTTGAGCAGATTGCATAATTAACAAAAATCCACAGGCATACTCTGATGCATGAAAAATCTTCAAGGTTGCATGGCGGGAATCTTCATATATAGTACCAGTTTACTTACTGTGTTACTCTTCTGGTGGTGTTTAGTACATTATTTTTGATAAATTCGTGTGTTTAAGTATTAACTTTGACAAATAATTATCATCTCTTTTTCTGCAAACAATAAGCCACACGGGTAGCTTTAAATGCACAGTATCATTAGATATAGGATAGAGTTGTTTTTAGCCATGAAAGTCACTTTATTTCCTGGTAATTAATGCACTAAAGTATCCTTTCACATAAGATTAATTGAAAACTATCTGAATAGAATGCTTACTCTGGGAGCTTTCTCACCTATCAGATTGGAAAAGATCAAAAAGATTACTTAAGGTATTGAAGAGGGCAGAAGGAAACGGCTACTCTCATGTTGATTGTGGTAGAGCAAGTTGAAAAATTTTATAAAAAATTGGCAATAATTATCAAAATTATAAAAGTACATATCTTTTGATCAAGCAGTTCCACTTCTAGGAATTTACAATATGAAAATGCAAAGTATACAATGTTATTTTTTGGAACATTTTAACAGCAAATTATCAGAAATGACATAAATATATTATATAGCCAAGTCAAGGACTATCATAGTTATTTTTTTAAATGAAGCTAGTCTATTAAGATCAAAAACATTTTAATACTTTTATTGGTGCATTATAGTCTTACATCATAATGTAGTTCATAGTGATAGTGACATACATGCATGCAGCCCTCCCTTGCTCCACTGGGGTTTCTCCTTCATTATCTAAAGTCCCTCTTGTGTCTCCATTATTTGCTAGCTTCCGCATATGACAGAAAACATATGACCCTTCACTTTCTTTTTTTTTTTTCTCGGTACCGGGGATTGAACCCAGGGGCGTTCTACCTCCGTGCTACACCCCCGGCCCTATTTTTTTATGCTTTATTTTGAAACCGGGTCTCACGAAGTTGCGGAGGGCCTCACTAGGTAGAGAGAGAGACAGAAGAGAGGAGAGAGGAAAGAGGAAAGAGAGATTGCGTGCGGTGAGGTTGGCCGCCAACCCGGATCCTCCGGTCTCCGCCTCCCAAAGTACTGGGATTACAAGCATGCGCCACCACGCCCAGCTGACCCTTCACTTTCTGTAACTGACTAATCTCAACATCTTCAGGTCCGTCCATTTTCCTGCAAATGACATAATTTTGTTCTTTATTGCTAAGTAGAATCCTATTGTGTGTGTATACCATAATTTTGTGATCCATTCATCTGTTGATGGATACCTGGGTTGGTTCCATAACTTGGCTATTATGAATTTGTGCTGCTATAGGATATGTGGATATGCATTTATTACTATAATATTCTGATTTGGGTACCTTTGGAAAGATACCCAGGAATGGTAAAGCTGGAGCACATAGTGGATCCATTCCCAGTTTCCTGAGGAATCTCCATATTGATATCCACAGTGGCTGCACTAATTTGCAATCCTACCAACAGTGTAGAAGAGTTCCTATTTCCCCATATCCTCACCAGCATTTATTGTTGTTTGGCGTCTTGATGATTGCCATTCTAATTGGGGTGAGATGGAATCTCAGTGTAGTTTTGATTTGCATCTCCCTGATTGCTATATTTATTGGCCATTTGTATTTCTTCTTTTGTGAAGTGTCTATTTAGTTTAATTGTCCATTTCTTTTTTTTCTTTTTTTTTTGCGGTACTGGGGATTGAACCCAGGGGCATTCTACCTTTGAACTCTACTTCCAGCCCTATTTTTTATTCTTTATTTTGAAACAGGGTCTCACTAAGTTGCAGAGGGTCTCACTAAGTAGCTGAGGCTGGCCTCGAACCTGCAATCCTCCTGTTTCAGCCTCCCAAATACTGGGATTAGAAGTGTGGGCCACCATGCCCGGCTTAATTGCCCATTTCTTGATTGGGTATTTAGTTTTTTTTAATGTTAAATCTTTTAAGTAATTTGTATATTCTAGATATTAGTCCTCTATCAGGGGAATAGCTGGCAAAGATCTCACATTCTGTAGGCTCTCTCTTTAGACTCTTGATGGTTTCCTGCAAAATGAAAAACCAAGATGCAGAATTATACATATAGAAATATATGAAAAAATAGGTTAGGGGGGTTGGGGAGAAACCACATATAAGCTTTTTTTGTTTTTGTTCATTTGTTTTAGTGAATGGACTGGTTTTATTATTTTTTAATTTAGTTTTATTTTTAGATACACAGAATCATGTGTAGTTGTTAAGGAATAGCAGTTCTTGTGAACTTTTAACACAATTTTTTTGCAAATATAACATCTTATTAAAACTGTACTATAATATCATAATCAGAATATTGACATTGATACAGTCAGGGTACAGAACAATTCTATCACACAAGGATTCCCTGGGGTGCTTGTTTATAACCACAGCATTTCAATCCCGCCCCCAGCCTCTCCTTCACTCCTGGAAACCTCTGATCTTTTCTCCATGTTTATTATTAAGTCATTTCAAGAGTTACATAAATGGAATCATACAGTATGCAATCTTTGGAATTTTATTTCACTCAGCATAATTCTCTGCAGATTCACTCAGTTTATTATGTGTAGCAATTTTTTGTATAGACATGATTATTCTAAAATTAATATTAAATAATTATATTTATTTTAGTCATTTTAATAGGTATATAGTGACATTTTGTTGTGATTTCAATTTGCCTTTCTGTAATAGATGATTATACTAAACCTCATTTCATGTGCTTATTTGAAATCTACACATAGCATTCAGTGAAATGTTCCTTTATGGTCCTTCACCCATTTTCTAATTTGATTTTTAATAAAACTTTTCCTAAAAGTTTTAGATTTATGTTTTACAATTGTCTGTGATTCACTTTGAATTAATTTTTATATAAGGTGTTAGGTTTAGATCAAAGTTATATTTTTGTTGAAGCATGTCCAATTGTTTCAAGAATTTTTTAAAATAGCTTTTTATTTTTATTTTATTTTTTATGGCACTGGGGATTGAACCCAGGGGCATTCTACCTTTGAGCTACACCCCAAGCCCTATTTTACTTTTGTTTGGAAATGGGGTCTTGCTAGGTTGATGAGAGTCTCACTACTTGCTGAGACTGTCCTTGAACCTGTGATCCTCCTGTCTCAGCCTCCTGAGTACTGGGATTACAGGCATGTGCCACCATTCCGGGCTTTAAAATGGCTTTTTAAATTGAAATTGCTTTTCTACCTTTATCAAGCATTAATTTGGCAAATTTGTGTCCCTCTCTTTCTGGGTAGTCTCTCATGTTCTACTGACTTATGTGTGTACATCTCTACTAACCAACAGTCTCTTTACTCTAGCAATGTACGAAATTGGGTAGACTCATTAATCCTACTTCATTCCTTTGTTTCCACAAAACCTACAACAGTAGCTTTTTCTTTTTAATATAAATTTTAGAATAATCTCATATATACAAAAATTGGATTTTGACTGAAATACCATTAACCTCTATATGTCAATTAAGAGAGAAATGATATATTAACTATGTTGAACCTTCTAGTCCAAAAATGTGGTATGTTTGTCCATGTATTAAAATCTTTCATTTCTTCCAACAGCAGTGGGTGGTTTTAAGGAAAAAATAAATATTCATGTTTTGTTACAGTTTCATGTAATTGTTTCATTTTTAGCAATTATAAATGCTATTGTATTTTAAGTTTCATTATCCACTTGTTCATTGCTAACATATAGAAATACAAGTGATCTGTTTGTGTTTATCTTGAATTCTGTGACTGTGAAACTCAGTTACTCTAGGAGGTTTTTTTGTAGACTCCTTAAGATTTTCAGCATAATCAGAAAGTATACAAATATGGAAAGTTTTCTTTCTTCCTTTCAGATTTTTATATTTCCTTCTTCTGGTCTTACTACATTGTCTAAGAACTTCCAATAGTATGTTAAATAAGAGTGTGAGAGTACACATTTCTTGGTTCTGATCCTATGGTGATAAGCATTCAGCCTTTCACCAGTAAATATTATGTTAACTCTGTGTTTTTTGTAGATGCTATTTATCAAGGTAGAAAGTTGCCTTTTATTTCTAACTTTTGACAATCTTTAATCATGAATAGGTTTTAAGTGTTATAGAAAAATTTTTTCTGCATCAGTTGATAATGGTCATGTGATTTTTCTTTAGCCTACTAGTAAGGGTTATTACATATTAATTTTTGAATTCTGAATCTATCTTGCATACTTGAAATAAACCCCACTTGATCATAGTGTATATTATTTTTACATATTGCTAAGTTCTGTTTTCTAATATTGTGTAAATACACTTTGTATCTATTAGAAATACTGATAAGTAGTTTTCTTTTCAAGTACCGTCTTTGTCTGATTTTGGTATCTTAGTAATACTAGCTTCATGAAGTGAATTAGGAAGTGTCTGTTGTTTTCTATTGACTGAAGAGACTGTGCAGAGTTGGTATTAATTTTTATCTAGACGTGCTAGATTCTCCAGTGAAACTCTCTGGACCTGGACATTTTCTTGTGAGAGTGTTAAACTTAACATACTTAAGTTTTTAATGCTTATTTGACTCTTAAATGATCTGTTTCATGTTTGGTAAGTCATGGTAGTTTATGCTTTTTAAGAAACTGGTCCATTGCATCAAAGTTACCAATTTTATACATGTAGAGTATATTTTTAGTATTCCCTTATGATCATTTTGATGTCTATAGATTTTTCAATGATAATCCCTACCTTTTTTCTTTTTTCTTTTTTTTTGTGGTCCTGGGGATTGAACCCAGGGGCATTCTACTTCTGAGCTACGCCCCCAGCCCTATTTCATTTTTATTTTGTAACAGGGTCTCACTAGGTTGATGAGAGTCTCACTATTTGCTGTGTCTGTCCTTGAACCTGTGATGCACCTGTCTCAGCCTCCCAAGTACTGGGATTACAAGCATGCGCCTCCACACCTGGCTTCCCTGTTTTATATCTAACATAAAAGGTGTTTAAACATGAGATCAACCATATGGTGCTTTATATAAGACTAGATGTGTCTTTGGAAGTTCATGTGTATTTCATGGTTGAAAGAAAATCACTGTGAATTTAAAAATCGATACTACACTACTTCTACCTAGGTCTAGCTTTATTGTGATCAATTTTTGCACAATATTTAAATGTTAGAAGAGATTTAGACTTTTAATTGACTACAAGTGTATTTATCATTTTTATAGACAAATATTTCAGTTATCAATTATTACATAACAAACCATTCTAAAACATAGTAGCTTAAAACAATAATAATGACATTATTTCTCATTATTCTCTTGACTTGGCTGGGTTCAGTTGGGTGGTTCATCTGTTTTAATTGGTGTTAGCTGGTAGTTTGTCTGGGAATAGAATGTCAGTGCATTTGTTATCATGTCCTGGACTTCAGCCTTAATGCTGAAATAATTGATGGTTGAGACTATATCTTTGTTCCTCTTTTTCCATGTGAAGTTTCTATCAAGGTGGGTAGACTTTTTCCCATGGTGTCTGGATCCAAGAAGACGAAAAGCAAAAACTAGCAGGCTTGTTCAGGCTAGCCTAGGAACTTGCGTAGTGTCACTTCTGCTCCATTCTTTCAGCTGGATGCAGAAAGTTTAAGGGTAGTCTAGATTTAAAAGAGGAAATAGACTCTATCTCTTGATGAGAGGAGCAGGAGGCCTGTACAGAGTTGTGAAGATTTGTTAGCTTTCATTTTTGCCAACAACCTACTATAGCAGATAACTATAAACCATACTTGACATCTTATGAAGAGAACAAAATATGTTCAGTGCCTTCAGATTCACATTTTTCAAGACATGATAATGCAAATATGTGAATAAATATAGAGAATATTTTATGTGTATGAGTAGGCTGATAATGTCTCCTAAAGATATGTCAATTTCCTAATCCCTGACAACTCCTAATGTTACATAATTTGAACAAAGGTCCTTTGCAGACATAATCTTGAGATTAAGAGATTATCCTGGAATATTCAGATGGGCCCAACATGCCATCACAAGTGTCCATATGAGAAAGAGGCAGAGGGAGATTAGATACACATAGAAGAGAGTAGGCAATGTGACCAGGAGACATAGTGGAGTGATGTGGCCACAAATCAAGGAATGCTAGCATTAACCAGAAGCTGGGCAAGGCCCAAACCCTCCTGAGAGCCTTCCCAGGAAACACAGACCTGCTAATACTTTAATTTTAGTGCCTTGAAACTTATATGGGGTCTCTGGCCTCCAGAGAAAGTATGCATTTCTGTTGTGTTAAGCCTCCAAATTTGAAGTTCTTTGTTAAAGTAGACCTAGGAAATGAATGCAGTACCTAGATCTGATGTGTTTTCAGTGCTAGTAAAACTTTAGGTATTTAAAAGAGTCCTTGTCTATTTAAAAAATGTTTAAGATTTTAGTTAAGATTGAAATATTTTAGTTAAGAATGAAAATCTGTCTTTGGTTCATAGAAGTCAACAAAAACACTTTAATTTGTAGCAATTACTTTTTGATTGTAATTAATTTTGAAATAACTATAAGTCAAAAGAAGGTGAAAGGGAGGTCTTGTGTACCCTTGACCCAGTCTGCTCCACCTAAATTAACATCTTGTGTAAACACAGTAAAATATCATAACCAGCATATTGCATTGGTATAATCCTTAGAGTTTTTCCAGATTATGTGACTCTTTTATGTGTGTGTGTATAGGGGGTATGCATGTGTTTTTGTATGTATAGTTTTATGCAATTTTATCATATATGTAGCTTCATGTAACCCTATATCACAACAAAGATACTAAGCTGTACTATCCCAAAATATTCCCTCCTGCTACCTTTTTATAACACACGTCTGCCCTGCCCATCCCCAATTCTTTGCAACTACTAATTATTGTTTATCTTTGTAATTATTTGTATTATTTCACAAATGTTATATATAAAAGGAATCATAAATATGTATTTTTTTCGGTACTGGAGCTTGAACCCCTTGAGTTCTACCTCTGAGATACACCCCCCAGTCCTTTTTATTTATTTATTTTTATTTTGAAACAGGGTCTCACTAAGTTACTGGGGTGGGCCTTGAACTTGTGGTCCTTCTGTCTCAGCCTCCCAAGTACTAGGATTAAAGGCATGTGCCACCATGACCGGCTATATTATATGTATTCTTTTGAAATTGGCTTTTTAGTTTATTTAAACTCAGTATCATTTCCCTGAGGTTCATCTAAATTCTCACACCAAGATGTTCCAGAGAACCAGGAGGTTATTAAGTCATTGAAACTTAAGTCAGAATCAGACATGTTATTAATTTGGGATTGAAGGTCTTGTAATGTGGAAGACACATATTTAAAATCATCAGGGTTATAAACACAACATTCTGTTTTATCAATTGCACAGGTCCCTCCTTGTGCTGCAGTTAATATATCAAGGGCCATTCTATTTTGGGAGCAGTGAAAGGCAGATCTTGTCCACCGATGTTGTAGGTTCATAAAATTGGCTGGACATTCTGTAGCTTTTTTTTTTTTTTTTTGGCGGTACTGGGGATTGAACTCAGGGGCATTTTACCTCCGAGCGACACCCCCCCCCCCAGCCCTATTTTTTATTCTTTATTTTGAAACGGGGTCTCGCTAAGTTGCGGGAGGCCTCACTAAATAGCTGAGGCTGGCCGCTAACCTAGATCCTCCCGTCTCAGCCTCCCAAGTACTGGGATTACAAGCCTGTGCCACCATGCCCGTCCAGACATTCTATAGTTTTAGTCCAACGTCCCTGTACCCAAGGATATACCAATGTACCTTCCTATCCAGCTTGGTGGTAGCCATGGCCAGAGGTTGGTGCCGCATAGTCATGGGTGCCATTTGGTGCTGGCCATCTTATTCCTGTCTTTAACTTCCAATTAGTGGCAAACCAATCAGTCTTTTAATGTAATCGTATAGTTGCAGTTGTCTATACTAATCCACCCCAGTGTATGGGTGGAATTTAAATACTCAAGAGAATGATTATTTTGTTCCCAGCAGAGACCTGCCTTTTGGCTGAGCTGTCCCATAGTCGGTGTCATCCAAACATGTTCATCCCATATTTGAGAATATCCCTTTAAAATTTTTTACTCTTCCTTTTTATTTTTGATGTTTCTGCACTTTGGGATAGATTAGATTTAATAAAATGCCACATGTAAACATTAGTCTCATTTAGAGAGAAATTTTTTTCATGGCCCCTTTGATATAAAGTCTCATTGATGGGACACTGGAAAACATTGGATATGGTAGCAAGCTTTAAAATGATAGTTTATTTTGTTGCTCTTTAATGAGTTTTTGGAGTTTTAACCATTCATCCCCTTGCTAGGAGGGCACCCACCAAGGCAATCCAGAAGAACTGGAAGTGGGTAATAGCCCACAAATCCACCAGGCACCTTTATTAATATCCCTGGCATATTGTTGTGCCCAATCCAGGAAAAAGTTCGCTTCTCCTTGGGAGAATGACGCAAAAAATTAGGAGGCAAATAAATTGATGGTTCTTAGCCTGGACAGACATAGTGTCATTATGAGGAAAAGCACAAAAATAAAAACGTATCCTGATTCAGTCCCCTTCATTTTCTTGAATAATACTGTTAAATATTCCAAAGGTTCACAGGAATAGTGATCGCAGGTCTTCTCAGCATCCTGAGGTTTATCCCTGGCTTCATCAGAGCCTTGATTCTGCACAGTCCATGGTCTTGTTAATCTGCATGCATTTCGAGGGCTTCCTTAGTTATTCAATGTCAATATCTCTGAAACCCCACGTTCATGTGCCAAATTTTATGGCACAGGAAAACAAGATAATTCCGTGGAGAGTCCTGAGGAGTGCCCAGGATTGGGGATGGTAAACTCACCTCAGGACCTTGGGGTTCTTGGCTTCCATGGCAGAAAAGAGTTTCAGCACGCGCCAGTCATGTTACGGTGGAAGTGGCACTGTGGGCTCTTTCCCTCAATTCAGATCAGATTTTCTGAAGAGGGGAATTAAAACTAACAGGCGGTTTGGTTTCATCTTAACAAATTTTATTACAAAGTCAGTAGGAAATAGAAAAGAGAAGAGAAAAAAAGCAGTGTGCCTGGAAGACACACTGGAGAGCCCTAAAGTGGAACTCTGCCCCTCCCTCTGACTCCGGCCCCTTAAATACAGTTCTCACATTGGTATGGTTTTATCAGCGTTACCAAGGCAATGAGCTAGTAACTTATTTCTTAGGGCAGGTGGTGCCTTCTGGTCTACTAAGGGCACTTACTGAGTGCAGAGGTCAATAATCTACCATGTTTTTACCCCGATTGTATTGGGCGGTATTGGTTGTCTATCAACTATGGGCACTTTAATATAATGCATGGAGTTTGCCTTTCTCATACTGAGGCCAGGTCACAAAGACTAGGAGGTAAACAGAGGCACTAGCTGTAGCCAGTGCAGCTGTGTATAATCTCTAAGAGCAAGGCATAAGGCCTTTGCTATCTTTATTATTTTAAAATGTGTTAGGCAGAGTCACTGTGATCTCAGGGCTAAAGCCTTAACTGCCTCTATGGAGCTCTTAAGTCTCTACGTGCTTCTAAGGCTAGAGGCTTCAATTGTCTTTACATTCTTACTATGGGTTAATGATTTAGAATGAAGGGGCAGAAAAGAAGGGAGCGGGCTCTTGGAATGTACAGAGCTACCGCCTCTCCCTGCCTGAATGACTGCCTTTTACATTTTAGTAGAAATTAATATCAGAGCAATTTTCCCATACCACCACGGGTCAGAGACAAAGACAGAGGTTTATTTAGGAAAGTGGGGATACACGTTCAAGGGAGAATACGGGCCACCCTGAGACTGTTAGAGGCCTACCTTGTTGGTTTTTATAGATGTTCTTCAATATTCTGAGAAGTCCTTTTATTTCCCTTTTCTACTTCTGCTTAAAATACCTAGGAATTCTTTATCTTCATAGTTTCTCAGTGTTTACCTTTCTTTATAGTTATTATGATTTGAAAGTACAAATCTTTTAGCAAACCTGTTATTCTTTTAGTATTTAGTGTTTTATTAATTCTATCCTCTTATTTGGATATACCAATTATCAGTTTGTTGGATCACCTTTAGATCATCACCTCAGTTATTTTTAGCTTTTTCTGTATATTATTTTAAATTATTTTTTAATTTCTTTTTTGTAAAGATTTTCTAGGCCTCTCCTCTGGTCTCTAGATGTAGTTCCAATAGCATTTATTCTAGTTTTAGTTGTTCTTTTATTTTTTTATTTATTACATTTATTGGTGTATCGTAGTTATATGTTTTGATAAGTGTCAGGGTATCAGAAGCATGCATGCACACATTGCTCTTTTAGCCCTCAAATCCCATCCTATTCCCTCCCCCTTCCCTTCTTTCCATGCTCAGCATAGTGATTGACTCTGATAAGTGTATTTCCCTCTTCCCCCCTCCCGTCTCCCTCAGTTAGATCGCCTTCTTTGCTCAACTAAAGTTTTCTCCTTCTCTGTCTGGGGTTCCCTTCTAAGTCTCATTCTCCCTAGCTTCTACATATTAGGGAGAACATCCAACTTTTCACTCTTTGTGACTGACTGATCTCACTTAGCATAATGTTCTCCAGTGTACTCCGTTTCCCTGCAAAGGATGAGTTTTAGTTGTTTTTAATGTGACTTTATTTCCTATCATGAATTCTTCCATTTTGTACCTACCTTTTTAAAATTAATCTTAAAAATCCACCTTTTTAAAGTTAGACCTTTTTCAGTTAATCTACTATTTTTCTTATTTCATATCTTTTTATTTTTTTATTTTTTTCTGGTATTGGGGATTCAACCCAGGAGCATTTTACCTCTGAGCTATACCCCCAGCCCTTTTTATTTTTTATTTTGAAATAGGGTCTTGCCTAGTTGCTGAGGGTCTCACTACGTTGCTGAGGCTGTCCTTGAATCTGTGGTCCTCCTGTCTCAGCCTGCCAACGACTGGTATTACAGGTGTGTGCCACCATGCCCCCCTTTCTTCTCATTTCTTTTCTTTTTTTATGCCAACATTTCTTTTATTTATTTATTTATTTTTAATTTATATCCATTTATTGGTGCATTGCAATTATACATTTGATAGGTGTCAGGTTAGAAGAATCATACATGCACACATTGCCCATTTAGCTCTCCCTCAAATCCCACCCCATTCCCTCCCCGTTCCCTCCCTTTAGTGCTTTGCACAGTGATTGAGTCTTATAAGTTTGGATGTATACATCATGTGCTTTAGTGTGTTTCCCTCCACCCCCCTCCCAACTCCCTCAGTTAGGTCATCTTCTTTGTTCATCTAAAGTTTTCTTCTTCTTTGTCTGGAGTCCCTTCTAAATCTCCTTCTATCTAGCTTCCACATATTAAGGCGAACATCCGACTTTTCACTCTTTGTGCCTGACTAATCTCACTTAGTATAATGTTCTCTAATTCTTTCCATTTCCCTACAAATGATATAATTTTGTTCTTCTTTATGGCTGCATAAAATTCCATTGTGTACATATCCCATAGTTTTGTAATCCATTCATCTGTTGATGGACACCTTGGCTGGTTCCAAAGTTTGGCAATTGTGACACACAATAGACACACATGCATTATTCTGGTAGTTGGGTTTCTGATCTTTTGGGTAGATGCCTAGAAGTGGTATTGCTGGGTCATAGGGTAGGTACATTCCCATTCTTCTGAGGATCCTCCACACTGTTTTCCAAAGTGGTTGCACTAATTTGCAATCCCACCAATAGTGTAGTAGAATTCCTGCTTCTCTATATCCTTGCCAGCATTTGTTGTTGTTTGTGTTTTTAATGTTTGCCATTCTTATTGGGGTTAGGTGAGATCTCAGGGTAGTTTTGATTTGCATCTCTCTGACTGCTAATGATGTTGAACATTTTTTCATACATTTATGGGCCATTTGTATTTCTTCTTCTGTGAAGTGTCTATTTAGTTCACTTGCCCATTTTTTGATTGGGTTATTTTTTTTTAGTGGTAATTTTTTTAACTTCTCTGTATATTCTAGATATATTCTCTGTATATTCTATCAGAGGAGAAGTTGGCAAAAATCTTCTCCCATTCTGTTGGCTCTCTGTTGAGGTTCTTGATAGTTTCCTTTGCTGCACAAAAGCTCTTCAGTTTAATGCAATCCCATGTATTGATCCTCATTTTAATTTCCTGTGCCTTTGGGGTCTTGTTAAGGAAGTCTTTACCTGTGTCTATGTGTTGAAGTGTTAGACCTATGCCTTCTAAAAGTAGCTGCAAGGTCTCTGGTCTGGTTTCTAGGTCTTTGGTCCATCTAGAGTTGGTTCTTGTGCAAGGTGAGAAGGTGGGGTTTATTTCCATTTTTCTGCATATGGTTAGCCAGTTTTGCCAGCACCATTTGTTGAAAAGGCTATCTTTTTTTACAGTGGATGTTTTTAGCCCTTTTGTCAAAAATCAATTGACTGTAGGTATGTGGCTTTGTTTCAGCATCTTCTATTCTGCTCCATTGGTCTATGTGTCTGTTTTTGTGCCAATACCATGCTGTTTTTACTATGGCTTTGTAGTATAGTTTGAAGTCAGGTATTGTGATGCCTCCCGCATGGTTCTTGTTGCTGAGAACTAATTTGGCTATTCTGGGTTTTTTGTTGTTCCAAATGAATTTAAGGACAGATTTTTCTATGTCAGTGAAGAATGACTTTGGTAATTTAATGGGTATTGCATTGAATCTGTAGATCACTTTTGGAAGAGTGGCCATTTTGATGATATTTATTCTGCCTACCCAAGAGCATGGGAGATCTTTCCATCTTCTAAGATCTTCTTCAATTTCTTTTTTCAATGCTTTATAGTTTTCCTTGTAGAGGTCTTTTACCTCCTTGGTTAGGTTTATTCCCAAGTATTTTATTGTTTTGGGGGATATCGTGAGTGGAAATGTCTTCTGGATTTCTTTTTCAGTGGATT
>PVJS01046637.1:0-15739 GCA_004027185.1 Glis glis
TTCTACCTCCAAGCTACATCCCCAGCCCTATTTTATTTATTTATTTATTTATTTATTTATTTATTTTGTGTGTGTGTGTGTGTGTGTGTGTGTGTGTTTGTGTGTGTATTACTGGGGATTGAACCCAGGGGCATTGTACCTCCGAGCTACACCCCCATCCCTATTTTTTATTCTTTATTTTGAAACAGGGTTTCATTAAATTGTGGAGGGCCTCACTAAGTAGCTGAGGCTGGCCACGAACCTGTGATCCTCCTGTCTAAGCCTCCCAAGTACTGGGATTACAAGCATGCACCACCATGCCCGGCTAAGGACTGTATAATATTTAATCCCCTATGATACCTGGCTTGTAAGCAGGACACCTTGCCCAGCCTTAGCCACCATGAAACCCAAGCCAGGCTCCTCTCCTTGCTCTTACAAGCCATTTTATACTTGCTTGAGAATGCTCCACCCACCCACTCAAGTCTTACATGAATGATAAACTTTGTTGTGCCCTCTTGGTTATGTGGGTGTGTGTGTATGTGTGGCATTACAGCCAAATTTAGGGTGATGGCGTCCACCCCACTTCTTCAGGGCTACTACAACAGTGAATGCTATGAGCAGGATGACTCGGCTTTGGCCCCCTGGCCCAGCTCACTCCTGTGCATTGGCTTGCAGACTGGTGGGCATGCGCATGCGCCGCAGCTGGCCGGTGTGCTCTCTTGTCCGGCTGCCGCCTGCTGGCTTCCTTGCAGGTTGAGCTGAGCTGCCTCGGGCTGCATGTGCTGAGTTCTTTCAAGCCTCCATTATACATTTAACCAACCCCACTCGGAAGTTTCAACAATTAGCATTTAGGAACAGAAGTATGGAGCTGGGTCATGTGTCTTGGTCTAGACCCATCTGTGGGTCTCGAATTGTGTGTTCCAATTCCAGTATAAGCCATGACTACCCATAGATTCAGGGCAACGACTCTTAACTTTGTTACCTTTGGTCTCAAGCCGACCTTAGTCCCTGTTTTATACAGTCCTCAGGAGAAAAAGACTGACACCCTGGGTAACACATGCCCATCAGTGGTCCTGCGCATGGAAGAACATGCTGATGTCACACTCCTGAAAGCAGATACATCACTGGGACCCTAAAAAATGACTTTTGCTGCTGCTGCTGCCGATACCATTTTTATAATAAAGATCTTGATCCTCAGAGTTATTCGGGAAAAAAACCTTAGAACCCCTGTGGCACAGCCAACAGGCTAATTCAAACACAACTTAAGCCCTGAACGCTTAAACCCAGTAAAACAATCCTGTCATGGGGGAGGCCCCTAATCCTGACTACATTAATTTGAGGCTGTGTAGAGGAAGAAATTTCTAAATATAAGGAAGGTAGCAACCTCCTCCTTGAAGTCCATCCAGCAGCCACCACCAAAAATAATAATAACAACACCTGGATACAAGAGGGGGGAAAACCCTGAAATACAGGTCTACGATTTGGCTCAATTGGAAATCCAAAATTTACCAAAAGCATTTCTACAATCAAAAGATAAAAAGGTCGGGCATGCGGATGCACGCTTGTAATCCCAGTACTTGGGAGGTTGAAACAGGAGGATCGCAGGTTCAAAGCCAGCCTTGGCAACTTAAGAGAGGCTCTCAGCAACCTAGTGAGACCCTGTTTCCAAATAAGAAATAAAATCGGGCTGGGGTTGGAGCTTGGAGGTGGAATGCCTCTGGGTTCAATCCCCAGTACCAAAAAAAAAAAAAAAAAGATAAAAGGGCACAGATTGACTTTTGTAGCTCTGCAGAATAGATTCAGAATTAACTTTAATCTCTACTGAGATGCACCAGTTGAAGAACTCACTAAGTTGCCGAGGGTCTTGCTAAGTTGCTGAGGCTGGCCACAAACTGATGATCCTCCTGTCTCAGCCTTCCAAGTACTAGGATTACAGGCGTGCACCACCAATACCAGCCAGCCTCCATTTTTTTATATTGGACTGCTGGCATCTTCCAAACCCACCCCTCCCTCTTGACCTTCTGCCCCACTTCTGGGCATATGTCAAGAAAGCCTGAATGCTCCTTCCTGTAGCACCAGCAGGAAGTTCTCATCATATAAGCCCTGGCTTTACACAAGATCCTCACCCCAACCCCACCCCCAACCAACATAAATGTTAAGGCCATCTCCTTTCCCTGCTCTCTCAAGCCATTTTTTGGGCCTGCTTGGGACTCTGCCCTACTGTCCCCAGGAAGCCTCATTATAGGAGTGATGAACCCCTTCCTACCTGTCATGGTTAGATACAGAATGTCCCCTGAAGAGCTCATGTATCCAGAGTTGATGTAATTAAGTCATGAGGGTCGCAATGGATTTACTGGGTGGTAACCTAGGCAGGTGGGTGTAGCTGGAGGAGATGGGTCTCTGGGGGTGTGACCTTGGGCACTGTGCTTATGTCTTTGAATCCCCTTGCTGGCTCTCTCTTGCTTTCAGCCTCCATGATGTGAGAGAAGAGCCCTTACTCGCTCCCTCTCTCTTCTTCCCGCCGCCATACCCTGAGCTCCACAGACCCGGTCTGACATGGACTGAAACTCTAAAATCTCCAAAAACCGTGAGCAAATAAATCTTCCTTCCTCTAAGTTCTGTGGTCAGTTGTTTTGGATGAAAGCAGTGGGAATGTTGACTAAGACACGACCCTTTTGGTTCCGTGCAGCATCATCAGGCTTGACATCATCAGGCTTGACATGGGCGGAGGAGCCATGCCATCTTTGTAGAGTGACCACAATAGCACCTGGCACAGTATGTGCTTAATAAATTGAAATTGGTATTGTTTTCATTTCCTTATTTAAATGACTGAATGTATGTAAATCTGATAGTTATTTATGCTTAGACACAAGACAGGCAATGTACTAATCAGAGTGATATTTCTGGTGCTAAAGATGGCAGATTACTTCCTGTGCCAATGGCAGATATCTCATGCCACAGGATGCCAAGGACCTACAATGAAAAGCACTGAGTGAAAACCTAGAGGATACGTACCTCCAGGTGAAGGGAGAAGGTTGTATGTACTGGGTGCTCAGTAAACATGCTGAATGAATGAATGAATAAATGAATGAATGAATGAATGAATGGTGCCAGTGTGGGGACTTGGGCACTGATTAGATATAGGGCAGAGAATTACCAATGCCAATCTCAATATCATGTATGGGGAGAGACAGTGGAGGGAGCCAGGTGGGGGTGGGGAAACTCACCAAGTGCTGTGTGCATATATGCTCCTATCACTTTGAATTATATTATGATGTGAGATGACAATAAACATATATTTAAAAATAAATAAATAATAAAAATGAGGCTGGGGGTACAGCTCAGAGGCAGAATGCTCCTGGGTTCAATCCCCAGTACCACAAAAAAATAAATAAATAAATAATAAATAATTGAGAAATCAAAAGCAATAAAGTTGCCTTGATGTGCTTATTTCCTATACTTACCAAACTTTAGTGATTAAGAAAACAATGTTTTAGCCAGATACGGTGATGCATGCCTGTAATCCCAGTACTTGGGAGGTTGAGATAGGGAAATAGCAAGTTCAAGGCCAGCTTCAGCAACTTAGTGAAACTCTCA
This sequence comes from Glis glis, assembly GCA_004027185.1. Taxonomy (NCBI): domain Eukaryota; kingdom Metazoa; phylum Chordata; class Mammalia; order Rodentia; family Gliridae; genus Glis; species Glis glis. The sequence goes on from PVJS01046637.1 coordinate 3,577, forward strand.
GCAACCTAGAAAGACCCTGTTTCAAATCAAAAAAATAAAATAAAATAAAATAAAAAGGGCTGGAGGTATAGCTTAGAGATAGAACACCCCTGGGTTCAACCCCTCTTTCCCCCCAAAAAGAAAACAATGTTTTTAAAAAGTTTCCATGGTGAGACATTCAGGAAGATCTATCAATAAATAGCAAGGTTGGTCCTTTTAAAGACACTGTGTAGAAAAAAAAATCCAAAAAGATTAAAATAAGTGCAGAAACCAAGGAACCATTTCTTATACCCTATTGATCATTTCAAGTGGAACTGTGAGCTATCTTGGAAAAATTGTGGTTCTGAATTGCTTTTGCCTCTAACTCTGGACCTCTGTTCCCGGAGCATTGTTTCCTAAAGGAAAACATTCAACCAGAAAATTTTAGCACATTGGAATCTCGCTAAAGATGAAGAAGTCTCTGTGAAGGACTGAATGTCTAAATTGAAAAGTTTTTCGCTGTCACATTCAGGTATAAGTGAAATTGTTCTTCATACCCCTTTCTGTCTGTAGCACACCTATGTCAACTTTTCTCTCAGAAGTGAAATAAAATTCAAGCCCTTGGCGCGGAGTGTCAGTCATGGAGGGACACATTCCCCCAGTCTGCCTTTTATCGAAGCGTTTCCAGAGACAGCCATCAAACACCTAATCTCCACTTAGTGGGCTGCTCTTCTTTTATATTCATTTGCACATAATCTGAAAGTCACATGTCAGGGGCAGAGTCTCCACTGGGTAACCTCATTAGGCTAGGCCGCCTCTGTAGCTTCTCGTGAAGCCTCTTATTTGAAGGATTAGTATCCCCTCCAGATTGTGTGGGTCGACTTTCTCCTGCCTGAGATGGCTGGGAACAAAAATAACTGCTTTGACTCCTCGACACTAAAGCGAGAAGAAATGGTGTTAGGTTTCTCAGAACAGGACAGGTCATTCCTCGTTCCTCGTCAGCTGCAGATGTGACGTTTGAGTGTGGCTCTTTAAGCCTCCCCAAGTCCCCATCCCCCACTTCTGACCTTGCTACACTGTCTTCCCAGGGTCTGGTATTTGATCTATAGAGTGCCGCCAGAAAAGGGGACTCAGAGCCCCACAACGCGATGATGATGGAAGCCAGGGATCTGGGCCCCCGACTTCAGTGTCCCCGCTGGGTTCTTTTGACCAGCTCCTTCCACATCAGGAAAGAAATGCCTTTCAAAATGGCGCCCATCCCTCTCTACTGTTGCTTGACCTGAATATGTAAAGCTTATCCTCCAAATTCAACAAATGGTCCTCCGCTGGCTGGAAGTTCGGGTGCTGGGGAAAGGCCAGGTTTGGCTGCTACCTTTGAAACCCAGGTGACATCACGCATGGACTTGGGAATATAAAGAAATGTAGGAAATGGGTGACCAGTAGAATAGTGGAAGGGTTAAAGGGGAAGGAGGTGGGGAGGGGGAAGGGAAGAACTGATGAAGGAAACAGTTCAAATGATGCTGTGCCCCTGCGTGGAGGTATCACCACCAATCGAGCTGCTATGTCTGGGAAGGGTGGGTAGCAGGCGGGACCCGAAGGGAATCACACCAAGACCTGCGTGCATGTCTGTGTACGACTTTGAACCTCACTAAGACGTATAACTATGATGCACCAATAAAAGTACTAAAAAAGAAACGTAGGAAACCAAACTTAACAGCTGTCCTAATCTTTCCTCTATCTTTATTCTTCTTTAGAATTGAGAAGATTTTCCTGCTAAAAGGTTCCTTTTAGTAGAATAATACATGGGAGGAACGTACCTCCTTCACTATTTTGACTGTGTACCACTTGCTCTATTATTTGCTTAATATTGTTCTTTTTTTTTTTTTTTTGCGGTACCAGAGATTGAACCCAGGGGCGTTCTACCTCCGAGCTATACCCTCAGCCCTATTTTTTATACTTTATTTTGAAACCGGGTCTCACAAAGTTGCGGAGGGCCTCACTAAGTAGCTGAGGCTGGCCATGAACCCGGATCCTCTGGTCTCTGCCTCCCAAGTACTGGGATTACAAGCATGCGCCACCACGCCTGGCTAATATTGTTCTTTAAGTTAGATCATTCTTAATTTATTTTAATACTAAAGAAATAATGTCCAAGAAATAATGTGATTAGTGTAGTAGTTAGGTAGTAGTTATATTTTTCCACGATATGCATTATACTAAATATTTGCTCTCTCGGTTTCTTTTTTTTTTTTTTTTTTGGTACTGGGGATGGAACCCAGGGGCATTCTGCTTCCGAGCTACACCCCCAGCCCTATTTTATTCTTTATTTTGAAACACGATCTTGCTATGTTGCGGAGGGTATCATAAGTTGCTGAGGCTGGTCGCGAACCTGTGATCTTCCTGTCTCAGCCTCCCAAAGTACTGGGATTACAAGAGTGTGCCACCACACTTGGCTTTTTTTTTTTCTTTAACGTTCAACTTGGTACCATTTAAAATAATCTTATATACCATAAATAACAGTCAAGATTTGGGCAAGCACAGCAGAAATTGAGCGCATTTATGTTATCCAAAATTTTTTTAAAATGTTATAGGAGAACTAAAAAAGTAAAAAGGGAATGCTTGATTTAGCACAGAGGTAGTAACTGCATGAACAGGTAACTACTATGCAGAAACAAAGAGAAGAGCATGAGGTTATTAAGACCCAGAAGACCAGAGAAGAACCCCTAAGAGCTTGGACCCAGGCCTCTCATTGTTAGGGTTACCCTGATAACGCTGGTGTCCCTGAGGGGGGCTCGTGAGGTTGGATCTAGGAGTGTTGGGGACGAAACTGAGAACTGGATTAACAGCTTCTGTAATCACCTGTCCCTGCCAGGGTAAAGAGTCCTTGCTGGGGTGATGCTGATCAGAAGAGCAAGGAAATAAGAACCTCATCCTCCTTCCTTGCAGTCCCCGATCGACAGAGCACCCGGCTGGCAAAGCAGAAAGGCGGTGCTCAGAGCCCCAGCCCCGCAACGCAGAGTCCTGTAGAGGGTTAATCGAGAGGCCAGAGCTTAACAACCAGCATGCCATAGTTGGCAAAATCCTGCCACCGAAGATGCTCAGAAGAGAAATGCAAGTTTAGGCAAATATGCTTGTGTGTGGTGAGAGAGAAAAATTTGGAACAGGCTTTGCAGACCCCCTTAAGGCCCAACAAACAAATTAGAATTTAGACGAGTCTGGGATTCTTCGCAGCTCAGCTTGTGGTGATGGTATTAGCTTCGCAACTCCAAACAAGTAAAGCTGTCTGTGTAAAACCCCCATGCTAGCACCTCGCTGGGAAACCTGCAGGCACTGAAAACATCGAGCTTCCCATCCTCGTTTCCCACCAAGAGGGGTGAATGTGCAAATGGGCACTATGTTCAGTCCCAGGAAAGGGCACGAGAGGCCTTGCCACCAAAGGGTTTACAAACAAGTAGCCAAGAAAGGCATAAACTCTTGGAAGTTTCTACCACGGAACAGCCCAAATGGCCTTGGCCACGTGCCCTGTCACAGCTCGTTCCTGCTTCAAAAGCTCCTGTGATGTCCCATCACACACATTCCCGATGTGGTTGCAGAACTGTTCTCAAGTGTTCACCCCTCCTTGTACCTCTCTTTTTATAATGTGACTTGGCTCCTCCCATCAAGAGCTGGGGTCTCTTTCTTCACTGCCTGAATCGAGGCTGGCTGTGTGACTTTCTTTGGCTAAGAGAACGTGGAGAAGTGATGGAGGGCCAGTTCCCAGCATAAGTCTCAAGAGGTTTTGTGTCCCTCTGCTTTCTCTTAGAACCCTGGCACCCAGTAGGCCAGCCTGCCCGAGCTAGCCCAGTGGAGTGAGAGGCCATGTGGAGGAGAAGTGAGGAGCCCCAGCCCCAAGCCAACCAACCCCCAGAAACAGAAGCATCCACTGATCCATAAAAGGGAACTCAACCTAAATCCCTCCCAGCTGAGACCAGCCTAAATCACCAACCTATCAAGTCATGAACTAATAATGAGAGTTGTTTTAAGCTACTACATTATAGGGGAATTTGGTACTCAGCAGTAGCTAACTGATACAAAGAGGCTTACAAGGCTGTAGCAACATTTCCCTGCCTCTCTCTCTCCAGCCACAACTTCATTTCTCTTCCCCTTGTGGTCGGTTGTAGGGAGTCAGCTGGACGTAACAGCAGCCACCTTGAACCATAACTGCCGTGATTGTCCCTGAGAGACCCTGGTGGATAGTTTCCTAGTATTCTACAAATAAACAAAAACCATTGGAGACGTATGTGGAGCTTTAAAGTGGACCCTGGTCCCATCAGTGCCAGGAATGTGCCTGTGGTGTTTGTTATTGGTCTTTGACATTAGACTAAAGATAATGGTCTTTGAATGTGCCTGAAGTCTTTGATATTTGTCTTTGATATGCACACAGGTACATATTACCAGATACGTACCTGACAAGCCAGGTACATCCTACTGTGGAAGTCACTTTTGTCCTGACTACTATGACCCACATCACAGGAATCCAGCTGGTTTTGATGCCACTCAGAACCACACTCTGTCATAATAAAGTCACAAGTCCATGATCGATTGCGTTCTACACAATACTGGATCTGTCTGCCTTTTTCTTTGGTCTCACGGTACCTCAGGGCCAGTTTTCATACATGGGGGCTGGGTTGTCACAGAACATGTGTCCCCCACAAAATTCATATGTTGAAATCTTCCCCCCAAAGGTGATGTATTTGGAGGTTTGGGGTGATTGCATCATGATGGTGGAGCCCTTGCAAATGAAATTGCTGCCCTTCTAAAAGGTTAGTTTGCCCCTTCCGCCATGTTAGTATATAGTAAAAGGATAGCCATTGAGGAAATGGGCCCTCACCAGACATGAATCCACCTTTTCCTTGATTTGGCATGTCCCAGCCTCTAGAATTGTGAGAAATAAATTTCTGGGTTTTTTTTTTCATAAGCCACCATGTCTGTGGTATTTTGTTATAGCAGCCTGCACAGACTAAACCGGCCTACCAACGTCACTCTTTGCCATCCCTCATCCACCAAACAACTCCAACTTTTTAGGTCTCAGCTTAAATACTACTTCCTCCAAGAGCTCTCTCAATATAAATTATATCCACATCTCATGCTCTTCCTCAGAACCCGCCACTCTTTCCTTCATGGCCCTTATCATAATGGGTTATCGTGTCTCTAGCTGTGGGGGTCTTTGTTTAGCATCGACCTCCTCCACTCTCCTGGGAGTGCCATGAGGGCCTCTCTGTACCCAGCACCAAGGCAGTGCCTGGCATGTAGCAGGTGCTCTGTTAATTATCTGTCGAATGACTGAATGGCTTCCAAGTTAGAAAACTGAGCATCCTTGATACCAGATTTTTAAAGAAATAAAAGAGGCCCATTTGAACGATCAAAGAAGAAAGCAGCACCTCCTTCCCCGCCGTTTTTCCCACTGCTGGTATCAGCTCAGGACGCTTGGAAAGGATGTGTCTGATGACAGGTAGAATCGTTCCTTGGATGATGATTCTGCCAGGCTCCAAATCCATGCGCAGAGATGCGAAGAGTCTTCCAACATCTCTCCCCTCTCCTTCCACTTATACTCCCCCGTGGGGTTTTACCCAGGGCATGTGGCTACCCTACTGAAATCTCACCTCTTGGATTCCCTTACAACCAGGTGTGGCCACGTGACCCAGTTCTCACGGATGGAATGTGAACGCAGGTGATATGTCAGCATCTCGATCACTTCCCTGAGAAGGAACTTGCTGGTCCTCAACTTCCTCTCCTTCGCCCTTCTTATGAGCTGGACCATCGATGTGTTGCTGGTGACTCGGCTTCAATAGCATGAATAAAGGTAAAACCCCAGGGGAGGCTAAGCAATAAGATAGAAGAAACCCAAGTCTCTCGGTGCATTTGTAGAACCAAGCTGCCCACCCAACCCTGGACCCACCTGGACTGTAATAGGGAAGAGAAATCAGCTTTAATCGTGTTTTTGACATACTGGATTCTGGGGCAGCTTTGTTATATCAGCTTATCCTGTGGCCTAACCAATACACATCAACAAATCTGTTCCCAGGGAAGCCAGAGAAGTTCAATAAGTCTCAGACCAGCATCCAAATGGAATGGGTAGAGCCCCTCAGCTCTGCCGGCCTTGGTTTGTACCAGAGCTCAGAATCTTCATGTTCCTTCCCACAGCTTGCTCCTCTCAGCAGCAATTCCTAAGACTCATTCAGGAAAGGAGGAAACATAATCTTTCCTGGCATAAACTCTATCTTGCTGAGCCTGACAGAGTGTAACTAATGGGACAGACTAAAACATTCTAATCCCACACCATGACAACTTACCAAGAAATTACTTTAACTCATTATACATAAATTAAAATATATTTAATGTCTAAACTTAAACAGATTTAGTACTCAGGCATCTCAGTTAGACACCTCATCTCCCAAACTTTCAGAAAACTTCCCTCAAATCAAGTCGCAGGACTTTTCAAATTTTTCTATCCCAGTTTCTTTAATAGCACAGGAAAAAGGATTTGTATCCAAAGATGTCTGGGATTTAGCACAAAGTAGCCCTCAACAAGCAGGAGATTTCTTCAATGCTATATCTTCAAAATTCCTATGCAGCCAGGCATTACAGGACTGTGGAACACATCTGTAATCCCAGTACTTGGGAGGCTGAGACAGGAGGATCGCAGGTTCTAAGCCAGCCTCAGCAATTTAGTGAGACCCTCAGCAATTTAGCAAGACTCTGTTTCAAAATAAAAAATAAAAAAGGGCTGGGGTATAGCTTGGAGGTAGAATGCCTCTGGGTTCAATCCCCAGTACCAAAAAAAAAAAAAAAGGAAATCCATTTATGTGCATCATACAGAGACAGACAGGGGGCCTCTCCAAAAGGGACTACAAAACCAGCTGTGGTCTCATCAGAAGAGACTTGGTTTTCACTGCACACCCTTGGTGCTGCTTAAATTTTTACCATGTGCCTGTAATTACACCTCCTCTCTAAAAAACATCATCAGACATGTCATTTAATTGTCCTGATGGATGAACAAATTACTTGCCATCAGGAAAAAAGAACAAATGAAAAAACCCCCTGCAAGACTATTGTTAGCAGACACTGTTGCCCTGATCATTCACGTTCAGGAATTCGGCCTCCGTGGAGGCACCGGGATGTCATTTATCAGGTTCAGCGCTGTCCTCTCTCTGAGGGTCAGAGTATTTCAGGGACACAGACAATAAATTTCTGCAACCAAATGGCAACTAGCAAAACCTCCTAGAAAAGGAGTAAAGTAGATCTTATTAAACATGTCTTAAGCCAGGCGTGGTGGAGCATGCTTGTAATCCCAGTACTTTGGGAGGCGGAGACCGGAGGATCCAGGTTCACGGCCAGCCTCAGCTCTCTCTCTCTCTCTCTCTCTCTCTCTCTCTCTCTCTCTCTACTTAGTGAGGCCCTCCACAACTTCATGAGACCCGGTTTCAAAATAAAGTATAAAAAATAGGGCCGGGGGTGTAGCGCGGAGGTAGAACGCCCCTGAGTTCAATCCCCAGTACTGCAAAAAAAAAAAAGTCTTAAACCAGGCATGGTGGTGCACGCTTGTAATCCCAGTACTTGGGAGGCTGAGACCAGAGGATCCGGGTTCGTGGCCAGCTTCAGCTACTTAGTGAGACCCTGTTTCAAAATAAAGAATAAAAAATCAGGCTGGGAGTGTAGCTCAGAGGTAGAATGCCCCTGGGTTCAATCCCCAAACCACACAAAAAAAAAAAAGATATCACCAGCCGCTAGACCATTCAGCACTGGCAAATTAGCACGAGGCCTTCATAGGCGTCATTACTGTAAAGGTGGCAGGAGGGTCAAGCTGCTGACGTCGCTGCTCTCATGGATAGGTAAAGGACTGGCTGCCCCTGCGTCTCTCCACCGAGCCTGCACGTACAACCTTCAAACCCATTCGATGCCGGCATTTCCAACTTGGCTGCCTCTTTTTGACCCAAAATAATTTCAGTCCTCTCTACAGCCCCAGGTTCCGCCAGGTTTTCTATTATTACATGGTGCCTTTCACGGCAATTCTAAAGTGACCTTGAATGAAGAGACAAACAATTTTTTAACGGTATGTTTGATCACACTTCTGGTTGGCGCGCTCCGAGCCCAGACTCTTCTCTGAGGGTTGCAAAAAATACTAGGGCTGTACTTGCCCAAGTCACACGAGTAGCTTCTCCGCAGCTCTGCCAGCGTTTGGTTCTATGCATCAGTGCTCAGACTTTTCTCGATGGAGAGACATATGGTTTGGGCCCATTTTAGCAACTCCATAATAAAACCGATTATAAAAATAAGCATCTAAGAATATCTTAGGCTTTTAAGATTGACACCGCTGCTCACTACTCAATTGCGAGCTGTGGTTGGCAGCGCGCTCAGCCTCTCTGTGGTCAAGGTCTCTGTTGCAATGTCATGTTGCAGTGCAGGGGACTGAGCTGGGCGGACGACCACTCATTACACGGCACATGACACCGGGTTCAGGTTTTTGCTTCAAACTCTTATACTTTCTAGGTAAAGATATAATTTTATTTTTTTTATTTAGGTTTTTTTTTTTTGGCAGTACTGGGGATTGAACCCAGGGGCAGTCTACCTCCAAGCTACACGCTCAGCCCTATTTTTTATTCTTTATTTTGAAACAGGGTCTCACTAAGTTGCGGAGGGCCTCACTAAGTAACTGAGGCTGGCCGCGAACCCAGATCCTCCAGTCTCAGCCTCCCAAGTAATCCACGCTGGGATTACAAGCGTGCACCACCATGCCTGGCATAATTTTATTTTAATTAATTAATTTATTTATGTATGTATTTATTGAGTTGTGTGAACATCCATTTGTTGCATGGCACATGACACTGGTTTTGGGTTTTTGCTTCCAAACTCTTATACCTTCTAGGTTAAAGTATAATCTTTTTATTTCTTTATTTCTACCTCTGAACTACACACCCAGCTCTTTTATTTTTTATTTATTTTTAATTTTAATATTTATTTATTTATTGTGGTACTGGGGATAGAACCCAGAGGCATACTACCTCTGAGCTATACCCCAGCCCTACTTTATTTTTTATTTTGAAACAGGGTCTCAGTAAGTTGCAGAGGGCCTCACTAAGTTGCTGAGGCTGGCCTCAAACCTGCGATCCTCCTGTCTCAGCCTCCCAAGTACTTTGGTTACAGGTGTGTGCCCAGACATATTTTTTATTTTGAAACAGGGTCTCACTAAGTTGCTGAGGATCTCACTAAGTTGCTGAGGCTGACCTCCAACCTGTGATTCTCCTGTCTTGGCCTCCCAAGAACTTGGGTTACAGGTGTGTGCCAACACACCCAGATTTATTATTTATTTTTTTTTACACAGGGTCTCACTAAGTTGCTGAGGCTGGCCTTGAACATGCAGTCCTCCTGTCTCACCCTCCCAAGTACTGGGATTACAGGCGTGCGCCACCACACCTGGCTGAGTTTGGGATTTTACAGTAACTGTAAGGGAGCCTTTGAGGGTTCTAATGAGCACAGTGGCTTTATCAGATCCACATTTCTTGAGGTTTCTCTGGCTTTTGTCAAAAGAACAGATTAGGCAGGAAGCAAAAGAGGAAGTAGGGAGATCAATTCCCCACTATTACCATGTACAGTTGAGGCAGGATAGAAACCCAGGGTGATGACAGAGGAGACAGGAAAACATGGATGAGCCAGAGGCATGAACTAAGGTAGGACAGATGTAACTTGGAAAGACAGTGACTGTTCAGGGCAGAAGGGGTAGGGGGAAGGAGGGCTATCAAGAATGTCAGCCAGCCAGGCATGGTGGCACACACCTGTAATCACGGCGCGTGGGAGGCTGAAACAGGAAGATCGAAGGTTCAAGGACAGCCTCAGCAACTTAGGGAGACTTTTAGCAACCTAGCAAGACTCTGTTTCAAAATTAAAAAATAAAATAGGACTGGGGTGTAGCTAAGAGGTAGAATGCCCCTGGGTTTGATCCCCAGTACCACACACACAAAAAAGACTTTCAGCCAAATAGCTAGCCACATACCCTTTTAGAAACAGTCACCCATGACCAGCTCAATACCTCCAAGCCTCAGTTTCCTCATGCAATAAGAACACTAGTGCTTACCTGTTAAGATTGTCATTCTGATGAAAGGAAATCATGCATCGAAAGCATCAATAGTCAATGTTCAAAGTGGCACTCTTGCTGGGCATGGTATGCACACCTATAACCCCTGTACTTAAGAGGTTGAAACAGGAGATCATAGATTCTAGGTCAGCCTTAGCAACTTAGCAAGATTTTCAGCAACCTAGTAAGACCCTGTTTCAAAATAAAAAAATAAAAAAGGCTGGGGGTGTAGCACAGAGGTAGAATGTCCCTGGGTTCAATCCTCAGTACCAAAAAAAAAATGGCGGTCTTATAATCCCCTCTTTGCCCTATACTCTCACCCACATCCTTCGTAAGTTTGTTGCTCACTGGGTGGGCGGGCTAGGTCTGGCCCTGTCTTTGCCACACACTTGCCCCCACTCAGATGGCTTCTCCATTCCTTTTGTGCAAGACTCAGGTTACACTTTCTCAGTGCACAAGTCCCCCAGTCACTGACTTTCTTGTTCAAGGTAATTTTTTTTTCTGCAGTGCTGGGCGGAGCTGGGTCTCTTCTACTATGGGCTGATATTTTAAATATTGTGGTCTATCTTTTATTACATTTTTTATGGCAACTGGGTCAGTTGGACATGGTTTTTCTGGCCCCCATCATGGTAGCTAGTGCATTTGATCAGATAAAGTATGAAAGCTGGGCGTGGTGGCGCACACCTGTCATCCCATCCTTGGGAGGCTGAGAAAGGAGGATCTCAGGCTCCAGACCAGCTTCAGCAATTTAGCGAGATCCTCAGCAACCTAGCAAGACCCTGTTTCAAAATAAAAAATAAAATAGGGCTGGGGGTGTAGTTCAGAGGTAGAATGCCTCTGGGTTCAATCCCCAGTAACCACAAAAAGATTAAAATAAAATAAAATACAAAATAAAGCATGAAACGCCCTCCAACGAGGTATTGTGGTAATGATTCATTCTCATTGTCCACACATGGTTCTCAAGGAAGAGTCACCAGGCAGAAGCAAGTCACATCGTCTCCCTCACAACAAGGGATGTCACCGAAATGTCTTAAAGTATGTGCTGTTGGCTGTTTTCAGAGAGACTAATAGCAATTTCTTGGGCCAGGAAATCCAAGGTTTGCAGTAGCTATTTCTGGATTATTCCCCAGTTAAATCAATTAAGGAATTGATAAATAGATGCAGCTCAAAAATCAATTGGAATAGTATTGTGCCAACATCAATTTCCGGGTTTTGACAATGTGATAGGGTTATGTAAATATCATGGAGGGAACCCAGTGATGGGTGTAGAGAAGATTTCTGTACTATTTTTGCAACTCCCGTGAGCCTCAAATTATTCTAAAGAAGAGGCCATCATTTTTAAAAAACAAATGCAACTTTTAAAAAATTTCATTATGAAGTGCCAGCTCTGAAATATTCTGCAACTACACTTCTACATGCTCTGAGGAGGAACTAAATACAGACGTGTGCCAAATAACTGCATTTCTTCCAACAAAAACACATAAATGACAGGGGTGCCATAGGATTACATGGCCTGGTGGCACCATAGCCATCTTAGTTCGTGGAAGTACTAAGTTACGATGTTCCCACAGTGCTGGAATCACCTACTGATTTGCTTCTGATGATGATTCACCATTATTACGTGATACACAACTGTACTTCATGAGTCATTGAGGCTGCAAAACAGAATACAAGTCATATGAAAAGCCAGGTAAAAGTTGGGCGTGGTGGTGCGCGCTTGTAATCCCAGTACTTGGGAGGCTGAGACAGGAGGATCTGGGTTCACGGCCAGCCTCAGTTACCTAGTGAGGCCTCCGCAACTTCATGAGACCCGGTTTCAAAATAAAGGATAAGGCCGGGCATGGTGGTACATGCTTGTAATCCCAGTACTTTGGGAGGCGGAGACCGGAGGATCCAGGTTCGCGGCCAGTCTCAGCTCTCTCTCTCTCTCTCTCTCTCTCCCTGTCTCTCTCTCTCTCTCTACTTAGTGAGGCCCTCCACAGCTTCGTGAGACCCTGTTTCAAAATAAAGTATAAAAAATAGGGCTGGGGGTGTAGCGCAGAGGTAGAACGCCCCTGGGTTCAATCCCTGGTACCGCAAAAAAAAAAAAAAACAAAA
>PVJS01046638.1:0-15738 GCA_004027185.1 Glis glis
CCCCCGGCCCTATTTTTTATACTTTATTTTGAGACCAGGTCTCACGAAGTTGCGGAGGGCCTCACTAAGGAGAGAGAGAGAGATAGAGATAGAGAGAGAGAGACAGGGAGAGAACTGAGGCTGGCCGCGAACCCGGATCCTCCGGTCTCCGCCTCCCAAAGTACTGGGATTACAAGCGTGCGCCACCACGCCCGGCGATTAAAATTTATAAATAGAGTGAAATATATTCTATTTTCTATTTTGGGGTACTGGGGATTGAACCCTGGGACATTCTATCTCTAAGATACACACCCAGCCCTTTTATTTTTATTTTTAAACAGGGCCTTGCTAAGCTTCCCAGGATATTGCTAAGTTGCTGAAGCTGATCTTTAACCTGTGATCCTCTTTGTCAGCCCCAAGTACTGGGATTACAGGTGTGTGTCACTACATCCCGACTGTGTTTTAACTATTAACAGGGACCAGGACACAATATATAAAATTTAATTCCTGAATTCAGATATTCAAATGTAATTTAAGAATATACTATAGGACAGTCATATTAATTGGGTTTTAAAGAAGACTTTTAAGGAAAAGACAATCTCACAGGTAGAAAATAAGGAATTCTCAAAGCTAAGTCAGATTTAGCCTAGAAGAAGGATTCATAGTAACAAGGATATTGAAGGAAGTGGAAAAACCTGCTGGGAAGCTGGGACTACATTTTCAAATAAAGCCCAAATAAAACATGTTTCCAACAATCCTGTTTTTGGTCATTTTGTAACTTGCGCTCCCCACAAAGGTAGTGAGAAGTAGAAGAAAGGATGCTGTACAGATGGTTCAAAGAGCTGAGTTCTTACCTTTGCTCTGCTAGTTACTGGCTGTGTGATTTAACAAGTCACTCTTCTCTGAGCTTTATTTTCTCAATCCTAAAATAGAAGCAATGACATGTAGGTCTTGTTACAAATATTAATTAGATAACAAAATACGCTTTGAAAGTGTGAAATGCTATACAAATAAAATAACGGTTGTGTTATTTCCAGGTTCAGGTGAACATTATTCTTTTCCTTGATCACTTTCTCGTTGATGTAACAGAGTATCTTGGCATCAGCTTAGAATTTGGTTATGCTAAGCTTTTGAAATTCTTAAGTAGATAGGCAGTTGGGTGAAAGAAAGTGTTGCTGAGCTGAGCCTGAAGCAGGATTCGATTCCTGAGCCTACACCTCCACCCATATACTCAAGCCACCAAATCCTATGTAACAGAATCTTGAAGCCAACTCAGCCCAGGGTCCATCTTGGAATTTACCCTCTGGGCACAGCCCCAGGCAAGGCAGATGCCTGACCTTGGAATCAGAGAGGACCCAGCATATAAATTTTGGAGAAGTTTAATTGAAGTGATTGGTATACTTAAATGGAAGTTGTTCTCCATATACCAAAAGTCTAAATTCCCTCCTCATCACCATGTCCCAGTGAACTAAGCTGTAACAATGTCCCAAAGCTTTAGTATAGCACAATGGCAAGTCAAAGATGCAGAGGTGACCAGTCTGTGCCTCTTCATTATAATGGTGGTGACTGGAGTTAGAAGAAAAGTACTTGTGTCCAAGGGAATGCAAGTCTAGAATCACAGGTAGCAGTAGATAATCATGCAATGTGTCCACACCGGGCAGAACAAAAGCCTGAGCCAAGGTGAGTTTTGGGATCCACAAGTGGAGAGTCTATGCCTTCTGTTCTAGGTGAGGTCCGGAGAAACTGCCAGCTTCCCAGAGAAGAAATCTCCTACCCCAATCAGATGGTGCAGGGAGTCAAGGAAACACATAGCATAACCGGAGGCAGGAGAGAGCTGGAGAAAGGCTCCCTGCCCTGGATTGTGTCTCAACTGGACAAAGGGAAGCCATGGGGGATAGTATGGCATAGACTTGCCCCATGGTAACCCTGAGTCCATGGTTACACCTCAGCAGACTGTCAGCTGCAGGGAGTCAGGTCTGCTTCCTAAGACCATCTCTTTGTCCTTTGAAGGATTTGATGCTCATCACCTAAGCTGAAGACCTGGAAGGTGCAACCTAGGCTGGGAAGGTGACATCCCTCCCTTTCCTTACAATGGCAGCATGGTGAAGGACACAAAAAACACAGATGCAGAAATGATTGAGTTTAAACCTGGAAATGGCTGAAAAATCTCTTAGCTTGCCTGACATAACAAGACCAATTTTCTATATCAGGTTAAAAACAAAATGAAGGGTGTTCTTCAAGCCAGAAATTGATTTTAGTATTTGACAATGAAGAAACTTTCAGTTGCACACTGAACCTTATGCCTGCTACTGTAATAATGTCTCAAATTCATTCTTTGGGGGATTTCTGTCCCTCTCCCTAATGTGCACCTGGTTAATCATTTGGCTGCCACTAAAGCAGCAATCGGAGTTGTATGGCAGCCAAGAAAATCTCAGATGCTATGTTTGCTAATTGGACATAACAATTCATGCTCAGGGGCAGCTGGCAAAATGGGCTTTACTTTGCCAGAATTGTTTTGGCTTCCAGATTTTGCTTAGCCCCATTCCCTCATTCCAAGTTCTCTGATCCCGAAAGCTACTTTCCTGTCCAAATTGTACCTTGATTCTTCACCCAGGCAGAGGAAACACACATTCCATTCTATCTGGAGATGCCAAAGCTTTCTAGTGGGAGATGAAGGCTTGACATTGGACAGAGCTTTGTGCATCTCTGAAGAACTTGATCCCTTTAGAATTAATGAGCTAATATTATAATTAATTCACAAGGAACTAGAAGTCATACACACTAGACAATAATACTCTGACATATGATCTTTCCATTTTAAGTATAATATAAATTATAGCTTGCAAATTAAATTATCGTGAGAAACAGGTGGGCCAATTATAAAACTCTGGGTTAAATTAATTAAAATGTAATAACCTTTACCTGGTGTGCTAGAGTTCTCAGAGAGGATGTGCTGGTCTTGATTCACTGGTAGGGACAGTCAGTGACCCCACTAGTGCCCAGATCAGAAATGTGACCTGCCCTGGGTCCTAGTGTGGGTTGGTAGGACTCTTTCCTCATTCCCATTAGGGAGATGGTACTTGCCATAGTATGTTGTAAAGCCGTTTCTCTTTTTCTAAAATAATAAAATTACATAAATTAATTAGCTTTAACTCTTATATTATAAATTGGAGGGCTAAATGATCACCTGTGACTGATCTCTATGGTGGATGCTTGGATTATTAAGGTATGTTTGGGGAAAACAGGAAATAACTGCAATGAAGATTCAAATAATTCCTGAAGACAATTTTTTTTTCAAAATATATGAAGTTTAAGCAGAGAGAATGACCATAAAGAGGAAATTACTTAGGTTATTTAAAATTTTTGAGTACAAGTTGGGCGTGGTGGCGCACGCTTGTAATCCCAGTACTTGGGAGGCTGAGACAGGAGGATCCAGGTTGGCAGCCAGCCTCAGCTACTTAGTGAGGCCCTCCATAACTTAGCGAGACACTCTTTCAAAATAAAGAATAAAAAATAGGGCTGGGGGTGTAGCTCGGAGGTAGAATCCCCCCTGGGTTCAATCCCCAGTACCACAAAAAATAATTTTTTTAATACATCAAAGTTCTTTGATTTGAAGAGTACCTATATTTTTCCTAAAAGAGATTAGAATGCAACAACTAACAAACAAAGCTTATGTTTCTATTACTTTTCAATAGGTATTTTTATGGCATTTACTACTCGACTTGGTCTCTACAGCAGGTCTTCCTTTTTTTCCTATCTTACAAAGAGATACTTGTAAGCTGCGTGTTTAAGTGACGTGCCAAGGGGTTATATTGGCTTATCCTGGAAGCCAGAAGGAACTCCTGCCTTCTAGCCCAGAGTCTATTAATTCATTCTATCTTGATCAACTGTTCTGTGCCCCAGGGACACGGCAGAAGAGAAAACAAAGTCCCTTACAGACAAATGGACAGTGCTTTAAGAAGTGTTATTTCCAAGGAGAAAAATAAGACCAGGGGAGGGGACACAGGTAGGGATGGGAAGAGCCGTGTGTGTGTGTGTGTGTGTGTGTGTGTGTGTGTGTGTATGTGTTGGGGGAGGGGTGAAATTACTGCTGTTTTATGGGGCAAAGTCAAGGAAGGCTACATTGATGAGGTGACATCCATGCCCTCTTGTCTTATTATCAATTTATGACAACTGGACAAGGACACGAAGGAACTGTGGGAATGGGTGATGAAAATATATGGGAGAAGAGAAGTACAGGGAAGGGATTGGCCAAATCAGCCACCACCTGTTCTGGGGAACTTTTGCTGGAACACAGCCACACTCAGTCATTTACATCTTGTCCTCAGCTGCTTTTGCACTATATTGACAGTGATGAGCGTGGTGACTCAGGATATATGTGGCCCACAAAACTGGAAACATTTACTGTCTGGCCCATTAAAAAAAAAATCTATTGACCATTGGCTTATGCAGAGGGAAAAACAAAGGCAAAGCTAAAAGGCACAAGTGTGCTTGTTGTGTTCAAGAAACAGCAAGAAAGCAAACGGGGCTATGTTGGAGTAATGGAGGGAAGAGTAAGAGGAGACAGGCAGAGAGGAACCGGATCCTCAAGGCCCTTTCTAGACCACTGGAAAGAACTTTGACCTTTACTTACAGGGAGATAAGAAAGTTCTAGAGGATGTTGAGTATAGGACTGCCATAATCTCACTTGCATTTTAAATTGATACCTCTGTTTAGAATAGATGAGAGGGGGTTAGTTTGATGTAAACTACAATAATGAAAAATAATTTTGCTTTGGACTAAGCTATGAAGGTGGCGATTGTGATGATTTGTCAAATTCTGAGTATATTTTGAAAATAGAGATGATAGGATTTGCCAATGGACTTAATAGAGGTGTGTGTGCATGAGAGATGTTGTGGGGGGGCAGGAAGGGGAGCAAGTGGTCAGAGTTCATTGGTGTGAGCCTGAACATCTGGAAGGGTAGAATCACCATGAACGGACCAAAGAAAGTCAAAGACAGTGGGGGGTATAAGGCGACATTTGCAGTTGGAAGTGAAAACTTTAGTTTAAACACTAAATGTTAGATGCCTTCTGAATATCCAAATGGACATGTCAAAGAGGCTTTATAAATCAAATCTGGAGGGGAGATGTTTGAAACGGACATACAAATGTGGAAGTCATCCATGTTTAGAGAATATTTAAGTCACAGGAACAGAATAAAATCTCCTAGAGAAAAGCGATAGACACGGAAGGGAAGGACCTGAGCGTCTACTACTCCACTTCAGTAGATGTGACAGGTTTTGAGCTAGGAACTTCATATACTCTAATCCTGTCACACTTGACATAGGTAGGTATTTGTACCCCCATTTCTCACATGAGGAAATGAAAACTGAAGTGGAAAAGCGACTTGTCTGACAGCACTGAGCTAGGGACAGGATCCAAGAGGCCTGTCTCAATCATCTGAGCCCTCCCTATTATTCCATGGCATAAGAAATAGGCTCTCAACCGAGTGACCATCAGCTGGGCAAATCTGAATAAAAAAGCAGAATTACCCGAGTCAGTTGTACGTTGATGCTAATATTGTCACCAGGTAGGTGCCTCTCCTCCAAGTTTCAACTGCCTTAAGACATCTTTTTAAGGAAACCACTATACTGGTGAACTATGATAATCCTCTTACGGAGCTTCCTTCTCAATTTCCTGAATTTAACAAACTGTCTCATCGTGAATAAGCAGAATATTTCTAGTTTAAGAGCAGAACAAGAAGCAGACACTTCCAAGGACAACAGGCATCGATGACAGGCACTGCATTATAGGCAAACTACAGGTTAAGTCTGTATGTTTTTTATTTTATTTTATTTCATTTCATTTCACTTCACTTTGAAACAGGGTCTTACTAAGTTGCCCAGGCTGGCCTCCAACTTGTAATCCTTTTGCCTCAGCCTTCCTAGTCGCTGGGATTACAGGCATGTGCCACCACACCCAGCTAGGTTACTGAATTTGGATGATCTTATCGGACCCCTGACAAATCCTATATTAAATCAGAAAACAAACTTTATGTCTGAGAACTAAATATGAATCACTGGAAGCAACACAGGGACAATAGATGTGACACACAGTGACACAAAAACCCGTACAGGGCTGCATTTACCTTCACCGGTATGTTGGCCCTAAGCAAATTTTTTCTTTGGCTGCCTGCTTGTCTCAAATTACTTTGTTTTCACTGGCTTCTCAAAAGTGCAGTCATACCCAATTGCCACAAAATAATGTGGAGCAAAGAAAAACCTTGTTATCAGATTGGGGCTGAAAGGATCATTGTTTATTTTATAACTATAAAAGTCAAGAGGCTCAGCACTCCATGCTGAAGGGTAAATAGGAACTAACCCGGATGAAAACATGAAAACCTCCATGTACCCCAATTATGAAGCCACACCCTGAGATTACACCCTCATTACGGTTATGAGGAAACCAGGAAGGGACGTTGTACTTGGGGCCTGTTGAACAAGATCAAGTGTTGATGAAAACATTTGGGTCAGACTGGTTTGAACAAAATCTAGTAGGCGCAGTTGGAGGTTTGGGATGAATATTAGGGAACTGAGTGATTTCAGAGCCCTTCCTTCTCCACCCTCCACCCACCCATCCTCAGGTGTTACACCCATGGCATCTCCTCCTCTGGGACAAAGTACCATGATGATGAGTACACATCCAATGAGAGGGTGTTGCTATGGAGACAGTGAAATGATAAATAGTAATCATCCTCAGGAGAATAAAAAAGTGCCTCTGAATCAGGGTGTGGTAAAACACACCTGTAATCCCAGTCCTTGGGAGGCTGAGACAGGAGGATCGCAGGTGTGAAGCCAGCCTCAGCAACTTAGCAAGGCGTTCATCAACTTAGTGTGAGACCTGTTTCAAAATAATAAAGTAAATATATATATATATATATTTACATATATATATATATGTCACACACACACACACACACGCACACACACACACTGCCTTTGACATTGGTTTTTGCTTTTCCTTTCAGGGGTTTTGCTTCCTTATCACTATATTGCTATCTTTTTTCTTTTTTTTTTTGCGGTACCGGGGATTGAACGCAGGGGCATTCTACCTCCACGCTACACCCCCAGCCCTATTTTTTATACTTTATTTTGAAACCGGGTCTCACGAAGTTGCGGAGGGCATCACTAAGGAAAGAGAGAGACAGGGAGAGAGAGAGAGAGCAAGAGAGCTGAGGCTGGCCGCGAACCCGGATCCTCCGCTCTCCGCTTCCCAAAGTACTGGGATTACAAGCGTGCGCCACCACGCCCGGCTACTATATTGCTATCTTATTGAGCGCTTCCACCAAGTTCTATCATGTATCATGTTTGAATCCCCACAACATTCTGCAAAGTGCCTGCCACATCTTAGGCGCACAGCGGTCATTTGTGAAATGGAATGCGCATCATCACCCTGTTGGCAGATAAAACATTAACCCTGCGATTCAGATTCCGGATTCTCTCATTTGGAAATTGCACAAGCACTGGATGTATTCTTCTGTATCTCCCTTGCTTTATGGAATTTAGTCATGTTACATCCCTGACATCACAGGGGTTATTTGCTCTCTCGGTGTATTGATGGACCAAACTAATACTAAACTCCTGAAGTGTCCGATGATACTCCAATTGTAGGTCTACAGGGGCACCGCTGTTGGACAAAGTGTGTAATGTTTGCTAAACTAACATATGGAATCCATTAGAAGGTGAAAGCTAGACGCTTAGCCCTTCATTGAGGACTCCAGCTCCCATACAGGGACTATGCTTTTCTACTTGTTCTGTAAAGCCTCTGAGAGGTAATTAGTATCCCTTACGAGTTTCCATTGTTAGTGCAATTCTCTTGGCTCTGCAGGTCCTTGGAGAGAGGACTGTTCCCACTCTCCTTATGTTAACATTGTTGTTTTGATGCTTTTTGATTCAATATAGTAGTCTTAAGGGCAGAAAGAAAATAGAGTTGGCCTCTAAAAGTCCAACAGTCAGATGACTAAAAGATGTGATACTGTTCTGTTTCTAGCTCCAAAGCCTAAAAGGGAAGGAAGGCCCGGTCAGAGCAGTGGGTCTCAGTTGATACTATCTCACTGGGCTTCCCAGTCAGGGGACTCTCTCAGGGGAAAAAGTGGTCAGTTTTCTGTTAGTATGCTAGCACGTCATCACTGCCCAGTTTCCAGATAAAGGACACTACTTTATGTGCTGAGTAGTGTTTCTTTAAAAAAGAAAAAGGAAAAAATAGGGGGACCTGGTAATTCCCAAGAATAATACTTGGTATGCTTGACTTGCCCTGAGGAAGTATCTTTTTAGAAATACAAAGTCTGGGCCAGGCGTGGTGGCGCACGCTTGTAATCCCAGTACTTTGGGAGGTGGAGATCGGAGGATCCAGGTTCATGGCCAGCTCTCAGCTCGCTCTCTCTCTCTCTCTCTCTCTCTCTACCTAGTGAGGCCCTCTGCAACTTCGTGAGACCCGGTTTCAAAATAAAGTATAAAAAAATAGTGCTGGGGGTGTAGCATGGAGGTAGAAAGCCCCAGGGTTCAATCCCCGGTACCGCAAAAAAGAAATACAAAGTTTGGTCAGGGATGGTGGCCAGTACTTAGGAGGCTGAGACAGGAGGATCGCAGGTTTGAGGACAGTCTAAGCAGCCTAGCAAGGCCCTCAGCAACTTAGTGAGAACCTGTTTCCAAGTAAAATAAAATAAAATAAAGTAGAATAAAATAAAATAAAATCGGGCTGGGGGTGTAGTTCAGAGGTAAAATGTCCCTGGGTTCAATCCCTAGTACTACACACACACAGAGAAATACAAAGTCTGACTTAAATTGTTCCATCACTAGATTGATGGTTCTACTTAAGAGTTTTTGACTTTAGGATGGCGTGGAAGTGATAGGTATTCAGTAGAAGCTCTACTTGGAGTTCGAATCTTCTCCCCAGCTGGTGACACGCGGGTGTGAGACATCCATCCTCTCATGATGCTGGTGTGTGGGCAGCGAGAGCAGCGCCCAGTCACCGGAGACCCGAGGAACAGCCTAGGCTCTCCTGTGTGTTGTGCTGCTAAGATAGGGGAGGGAGGTGAAGGATGTTACGTGCTTTTATTGACTTACAATATTTTCAATTTAATCCCATGTAACTCCATCATAAACTGGGGAGCAGCTGTATTATACAATTTTCTCTCTTTTTTTTCATTTATTAAAAATTTTTTTTGGCATGAGGTGGGGGATGGGATGGGGTGAAATGGAAGGAGGCCACAGGGGTGGGGCAATGGAAGAAGTGTGAACTTAAACTGATGTTCAAAGCTTATTATGTTACCATGACTTATTAACTGTAATTATATCAGGTACTAACTCTGTTGCCAGCTCTTTGGTTCATGAATCCAATTTTAATGGGTTATTTATTTATTTATTTTTTTTTTTTTTTTGTGGTAACTGGGATTGAACCCAGGGGCATTCTACCTGCAAGCTATACCCCCAGCCCTATTCTATTTTTTATTTTTATTTATTTTTATTTTTATTTTTATTTTTATTTTTATATTTTTATTTCAGCGGTACCAAGGATTGAACCCAGGGGCATTCTACCCCCGGGCTACACCCCCGGCCCTATTTTTTAATCTTTATTTTGAAACAGGGTCTCACTAAGTAGCTGAGGCTGGTCACAAAACTGTGATCCTCCTGTCTCAGCCTCTCAAGTACTGGGATTACAGGCATATGCCACCATGCCCAGCTTTTAATGGGGTATTTAAAACACAAACTAATCATGTTGTAAAGGTTTAGCAAAATGCTTAAAATATTTACAACCATATTTAAATTCTCAAATATGGTACTGAAATTAGAAACATTGGGAACTTTATTCCTGATCAAATACTATTCCCATTGTAGAAATAGCACTTGAAATGTATGAGAATTTACTGAGGCATTCTGACTGCCCCAACAAGTTCTCAGTTTTAAGAATCTGACACTGCTTTTCACTGTTGTTCCATACGAGTGCTTACATTTAACTGTACTTTTTTTTTCTATTAGTTTTGCTTTGCACTTCTGGAATTTTCTCTTCACTTGAACTTCCTGGCCTTTGTTCAGACATTTCTGCCTATAGTTTAGTGATACGCTTGCGTATGATTATTAAGTAGTGACAGAGGTAATCTATGGCACTGTGAAGGCTCACTAATGTCTGCTTGATCTGTTTTTCTAGAAAGGCCAGAGCTTGACAGAGATCACAATGCAGTAGATCCTGCTTGTTGTTTTCACATAGGGCTTGTTTATTTATCTGATGATATCTGTTGAGTCCACTAAGGTGTAAATGGTCACTGGAAATTACCAAGAGTCATAAAGGTGAAAACTGAATTACAATACCACTCTCTGAATTGCTTGGGCCAAAACGGGAGACACCATCCTTGCCTCTTTTCTTTCTCTGATGCCCCCTTATGCCATCACTAAATCCTCTCGGGTCAACCATTATAATATATTCCAGAATCTGTCTGATTTCTTTGCATAATGGCCACTTTTAACCATTCTGGTCGAAGCTACCAACCCTTTGATGGATTATTGCAGTAGCCTCTGAACTTCAGGGAGAATTGACAGTAGATGGTAAAAATGGCAGGTGAAAGATGGCTGCGGTATGCCTACCATCTTTTGCTTTGGGGAGTAGGTTGAGTCTAAATTTTTCTCAGAATATTTGATTGAAAAACCAGAAATCCATTCAAACTAACTTACACAAAGAAGAAAAGATAGCCAGATTGTATGTGGCACTGGCAAGCCAGTAAAGGAGATTCTACTTTTCCCCTTCCTGACGTCACTGGTGGTCACTGCTGTTTGGTCTCTGTGTGTCTGCTCCATCCTCCCACCGTTCATCTAAGATTGGGCAGTCTGGCTTTCAGGGCACACCAAGTAAAACATACCAGACAAGCCTACCTCTCTATAACTTCCTCCCACTCAGTCCAATTAACAAGTTCATAGTTCATGTCCACATTCCCCAAAGAAGATGACCTCTGGTCTTGGTTTATTTCAGATGTCTGCCTCTGATAAAATCAGGGGAACCAGGACAGAGAGTCACCTGATTTAAACACTGTTGCCCAGGTCTATCAGTTCAGCAGAGCCTAGGAAACCCATTCAGAAAAGGGGGCTTGAAGCCGGGCATGGTGGCGCACGCCTGTAATCCCAGTACCTGGGAAGCTGAGACAGGAGGATTGCAAGTTGGAGGACAGCCTCAGCAACTTAGACCTTCAGCAACTTAGTGAGATCTTATTTCAAAATAAAAAATAAAATAGGGCTGGGGAATTAGTTCAGAGGTAGAACAACCCTGGGTTCTATCCCCAGCACCAATAAAAGGGGGCTTGAACTAGGCAAAGTAACTAATTAGCATCTATACTGCAATTTATGAATAATTTAAATTTAATATTCTGTTACATGGTGTAGTAAATCAATTATTGTTATGCTCACATCCTTCAGGACTCAATAATCTGAAATTAAGTCAATTAAAGATGAATGCTAGCAGGTGGGGTAAATTTGGTTTACCTTACAGAAAGTTTTGCCAGGAAATAATCTCATTAAAATATTTATTTTCAGTTTCTAATTTATCTCAATCAGCATCCAGCTATTGCTGTGAGACCAATACCAGAGCCCTCATTAATCCGGTATCTTTTATTTTTATTTACTTATTTATTTATGGTACTAGGAATTGAACCCGGGGGCCCTCTACCTCCTAACTACACCCCTGGCCTTATTTTATTTTTTAAAAAATTCGAAATAGGGTCTGGCAAAGTTGTTGAGGCTGACCTTGAACCTGAGATCTTCCTGTCTCAGCCCAAGTACTGGGATTACAAGCCTGTGCCACCAACCCTGGCTATTCTGGTATCCTTTAAACCAGATAATGAGGACTGGCAGATTTAGCAATTTTATGAATTCCTTGTCTGTAGCCTTCCATGCCTCATAATTTAGTGGGCTGCCTTTCTGTGTGTGCGTGTGTGTGTGTGTGTGTGTGTGTGCGTGTGTGTGTGTGTGTGTGTGTGTATTTTTTTAATTGGTCTTTTTCATTCTATTAACTCAGTGTTTTTTTATTTCCACCCTGACTCAGTTAATGTAATTCATCTACCTATAATTTACCAGTGGTATGCTATTACATCATCACCTCCTGGTTCAAGTAGGTAAGAAAGAATTCTACTGGGGAGGATGTCACTTGCCCAAAGGCAGAAAACTTGTTGAGTTGCTTGGAATTAATGTACTGATTCATTCATTACAATGAAACAAAAAAATAAATAAAACTATGCCGCGAGATTAATATAGGTAAAATTCTCTGCTTTGTAGATTTTACAATGAATAACAGAAATGATTAAAATGTACTTACTTTAGTTGACATTTAAAAATTTTAATTAATTATAAAAACTTAAATTTTCAACTCTGATTTAAAAAATGAAATTAACCAATTGAAACTCAATTACAAGAAATACCACAAGTTTGAGAATCTATTAATTTTATGTGTGCAATCACAAAGGTAGCTATTTTGTAGCATTAGTATTTTTGACCAGTTGGGTTTCTGGACATGTCCTACTAAGGCTGAGTTTGGAGCAGATAGATTTCAACTTCAACAAGCTAATCTGCATTTATCTTAAAGTCTAGCCATCTCCTAAGAACTGGGAATGTCAGGTTAGGTTAATAATTTGATCAGAGTGGTAAGGTATGAAAATCAAGGAACACTTCCTTTGACGTATGTACATGTGTGAAATTATGAATGCTCATCTCAATATCATGTATGGGGAAGGGGAGGGAGTGGGGAGGGAACAGGGAAGGGGAGCTCACCAAGTGCTGTGTGCATATATGTCCCTATTACTCTGATGTAAGATTACAATGCACCAATAAAAGTATATTTTTCTAAAAAAGAAAAGAAAATCAAAGATTCTAAAGTAAAAAATAGGGACCTGGCTTAAACTAGTGACCTCTTGAAGTTTCTTTTCACATTCTGCTAGTAGAACAGGGAACAGACATTTTTGAGACCTACACAGTACTAAGCAGTGTAGCACAAACTTTTCCTATTCTTCCCCGAGCCCTCAAGTTTAAATTCATAAAACCCTAGGAAGAAGGCAGTATTAATCTCATTTTACACATGAGGAATCTGACCCGTAGGGAATTAAGGAATTTGTCCAAGTTTGCACCAATTACCAGAGGATGGATTGAAATTCATGTCTGGCAGAAAATAAAACCTAGGATTTTTCCACTATACTCTGGCAAGAAGTTGTATAGTCAGGCCTCTGGCAAGAAGTTGTCATTTCTCCCAAGAGTTTGATAATCTGATAAGTCACTTGGCAGGCTTATTTGGAACCTAGGTGAAAAGGCAGATCATAAAAATTTTGAGAGGATAAGATCTCCTGTTTTGTAGTTTCGTCATTTGTGTTTCTAAGTTCTCCAGGTCATTCTGATGCTCCCCTCCCCCACTGCTGTCCAACAGCTCTTCTCCCTCCAACTCCCTGGTCAGCTCCTACTCATCGGGCCTAAGCTGGGTCCCCATTTGGAGGTCTTCCTTGGCCAGCTAAGTGGCCCTCTTCAGTTCTCTGCATGTTATTCCACCGCTGAACGAAACCACACGGCTTTACAATTAATTATTTATGTGAGCCGGGCCTGGTGATGTACTTCAGTAATCTCAGTACTTGGGAGGCTGAGACAGGAGGATCGTAGGTTTGAGGCCAGGTACAGCAACTTAGTGAGACCCTGCTTCAAAATAAAATAGGGTTGGGTGTGTAGCCCAGAGGTAGACCACCCCTAGGTTCAATCCCCAGTATCCCCCCCAAAAAAGTGAAGGTCATCCCCTCAAGTCTGTCGTGAGCTCGTTGAAAGCAAGAATTGCATTTATTTGCGTGCCTTAGTATCCAGCACAATGCTTGACACTTGACAAAATGTATTTCAGAGAATGGATTTACTAAACCAAAAGTTCAGAGCCACTGGCAACTGTTTTCGAAAGTCTCCAAACCTGCTGTATTGTTCTCCCTCGCCCTCGCCTCACGTGAGTCAATTGCCTACTTTAATAAATAGTAAAACAAATTTTACAGGTTCCGTGTGGAAGTCCTGAGTCCTGGGATGCGGAGGCTTCACGGGAACTACATTTCCCGAAGTCCTTGAGCTCCAGTCCTAGTGGGTTTGCTGAGTGTTTTTGAAGGCCGGGCACATCAGCCAATACTGCGACGAGAACGTCCCGAACCCAGCAGGAGGCGGCCAATCGCCAGGAGAGGGCGGTGCTTCGGATTAGGGCTCGGAACTCACAACCCTGGGAGCTCTTGGTGGCTTTGGCGGACCACGGCGGGGGGCGGGGAGTCACTAGCTCGGAGGCTGTCCCCTCCATCGCCACCCCCCGAGTTGGAATCGGTCTCTAAGTGCTCCCTTCTTTCCTATTACCCACACCCTTCCGATCCCGTACCTCCCTGCCCCAGCTGCCTTTCCCGGCTGCGCGCGCTCTCCGGGAGGCTCCCCCCGCACGAACCTCTCTCCACCTGTGCGAACTAGACAGACACCTGTCTCTCAGCATCCCACGGGGCTGAGGGCATCGCGGCAGCGGCAAGGGCTGAGCGGAAACTCTGTTTCACTCTGCTTTTCCCTTTGAAGAGCTCCAGGGGATTACTGAGTGTCTAATCAGCTTTATAGGGCGGATTTATGGTTCTGAAAAACAGTGGCAGCGCTGCGTTCCTGCCGCCCGCAGCTCCCGCCCCCGTCCCCGCCCCGCTGACCTGCCGATTGAAATCAGTGGCCTGTCACCGGCCGGAGCCGGAGCGCTTCCCCTTCGGCAGCCGATTCGGCCCTAGCAGCTACCTGCCCCGCCAGACTCATTTCACCAATTGTACCAGCCGCGGGGAAGAGGCTGGGCGTCCTCCTCTGATTCCTTTCCTAGCACCTTCCTAAGTCTGTTATCCTTTTGCCACCGACACCATCATTGTCTGGACGCTTTTTTTTTTATCTTCTCTCTTCTTTCTTATCTTTCTTCCTTTGTGTGCGTGCGTGTGCGTGTGTGTGTGTGTGTGTGTGTGTGTGTGATAGTGGAGATTGAATCCAGGGGCATTGTACCTCCTAGCTACGCCCCCAGCCCCTGTTTATTTTTTGTTAGGAAACAGGGTCTCGCTAGATTGCTGAGAGTCTCACTCAGCTGCTGAGGCTGGCTTCGAACCTCAGATCCTCCTGTCTCAGCCTCCCAAGTGCCTGGATCACAGGCCCGCGTCACCTCGTCCGGCTGGACCGCTCTTTTTTCAAAACCCCAATCTGAATCAATCCCAAACAAAGCCCAGGAATAAGACAACAACCGTCACTGTGCAGCCAGCGGCTTGGAGCGGGGACCTCCCGAATGGGTGAACGTGCCAACCCGCTTCCAGGACCGAATCTGAAGTCGGGTTTCCTGTGGCTTGTTGGCCATCAACATTTTCACCATGCCAGCTGCAGGAGAAGCCGCGGCGCTCGCAGGCGAGGACACCCGGGCGGGAGCGGCTCCGCCGGCGTCTGAGGTGTGAGCCAAGGACCGTCCCAGCCCGGCTCGTCCGCGGCGGGGGCGGGGCCTGGGCGGGGCCGGGGCCTGGGCGGGGCCGGGGGCGGGGCCTGCGCGCCGCGCACGCGCACACCGCAGCCCGCTCCGCCGAGGCCCAGCTGCTGCCACCGTCGCGGCGGGCGCTGTAACCGCGGCTGCCGCCGCCGCTGCTGCCGGGCGTTGGTGCGGAGCGCGGAGGTTCCTGCCAGCCGGCGAAGGAGCGGCGCGGGAGGGAGGAGCGCCGGGGCGAGTGCCCGCGTGCGATGCCCG
>PVJS01046639.1:0-15736 GCA_004027185.1 Glis glis
GAGGATTGCAGGTTAGAAGTCAGCTTCAGCAACTTAGTGAAACCCTCAGCAACTTAGTGGGACCCCATTTCAAACTAAAAATAAAAGGAATGAGGATATAGCTCAGAGGTAGAATTCACCCAGGTTCAATCCCAAATATATATATATATATATATGTGTGTGTGTGTGTGTGTGTGTGTGTGTGTATACATACATATATACATATATATACATATATATATACATATATACATATATATATATATATATATATATATATACAGTGCTTCAGAGGGAACTGTTGTCTTAGCCCTGCTTAAAAGAAATTGAAAAGAGAAATATGTGAGAAAGATTCGGCTTCTGTGCATTTGTGAAGCTATCGATACCAATTTCAAAATTATGAATGTGGAGGAGGAGGGGCGGGGCAGGATTGGGAGGGAAATATACTGGGTACTGTGTATATGTTTGTTTCCACCACACTAAACTGCAATATGATGTACAGTTACATGCACAAATAAAAGTATATTAAAACATAAAAGTGGAAGGGGATTTGGAGAGGATAATGAGGAGGGAAAAGGGGAGACTTAAGGAAACAGTTCACATAATGCTGTGTTCATATATGAAGTTATCATTACCAATTTCAATAGTATGTATGAGGATGGGGAGGGAGTGGGTGGGATTCAGAAGGAAACAGACCAAGTGCTGGGTGTTTGTTACTATCACTCTGAACCTCATTATGATGTATAATTACAATGTACCAATAAAAGTCTAGCAATTCTCCCAGTTGGAGAAAGGAGGACATGAACCAGAGTAGAAAGTATGAGAAATGAGTGTGGGGAAGATTTACACAAGAAGTCAACATTGGAATAGTGAGTACTTAGAAATTTACTGGGTATGGGCAAAGGGTGAGTGGTAGATTTAATTATTGAGAATTTCCTTCTCAGCATGGATGGATGATTCCTAGGCAGAATAAAAAGTTGGGGAGATAAACAGGTCTGGATGGGGGTGTTTTGGACATGTCGTGCCTATGTTGTTTCTGGCACTTCTCATTGGAGTTGTCTAGGAGGTAAGGATGAAGGACGGGGAACTATCATGCTGAAATATAGATTAGTAGAGCAGTCAAAGTTGAGGAATAACAAGCAAGAAAGGTTAGAGACATCATAATAAGATTGATGTAAATTACACATGAAAAATTATTTCTAACAAGTTGGAGGAGAAAATGGGGATAAGAGGAGATCTGAAAAAGTCACCACTTTATGGAAAATAAAGAGTGCTTAAAGGTATAACTCAGTAAAAATTTCAAATGCTACAAGGAGATTCATGTATTATGAGAGTTTTAAAATGCTATTAAATTATATTGAGGGAATCTTGTGATATATCACATTACATCACGTTGGCCCTTAAGGTTTCAGCACCATGGGGGAAAGACAGCTCCGTGCACAATGAACAGTGACCTACATCAAAGTCAGGCCGAAGTGCGTCTCTCTGCAGCTGCTTCCGCCAAAGTCATAGGAAGTAGCTGAGTAGTCTGCGAGCCAGTGTGGGAGTCTGGGGGAATTGGGGGTAATGTGAAAGATTACCCCCAGTCAGTAGAGGATGACAGCTGGAGGATGAATGTCCCTGCTTTATTGTCCTTCATGGGACGATGCTGAAGCCTGTCTATAGAGGACACCTCGCAGGAATGAACCCCAGTTATACACATCAATAACCATCTTATTTATATAAACATTCTTGCCTTCTTTTCTCTCTTTGAAGTCACTAGCCCTAGTCCTCCATTTCTGTTTCCTAGAACCCAAATAAATCACTCACACTCAAGTCCTTCACTTAGCATCTGCTTACTCAAATTAGACATGTAATATTGCAAGTGACTTTCCAATCCAAAGCAGACTTTTATGATAGAATTATAGAATTGGGCAGAAGGCAACTAGGGACTCATTGCTTATGGAAAGTGGCGGGGCGATAACTCATACAATGACTACCACAGGGGTGGATTGGAATGAGTTACAGGTTGAAGGGAAAAATTGGCTAAATGCCAAATTTTTATCCTTTGATATCTATGACACAGTGGTAATTATAAGAACTGTGTAGCTTCCTGGCTTTTGTTAACTTCACTGGAGTCTTGGAAAAAGACAATGACAAATATAGTTCTATTAAATTTCTCCTGAAAGAGAATAATGGAAAAATCTCATGGTAGGTTTTTTTTCCTTTTTTTCTCTTTCCCTCCTCTCTCTCCCTCCCTCCCTCCCTCCCCCCCTCTTGCTTGCTTGCTTGCTTGCTTGCTTGCTTGCTGGAAATGAAAACCAGGGCCTTACACATGCTAGGTTAGTGCTCTATCACTGACCTTCATCTCTGGCCCTCATAGCAGTATTATAGCTGTCTTTATCTTCTACAACTGGATTGCAGACTGTGCTGAAAGTAAGGCTTGGTATTGAATTATAAAGGGTGTCCAAACTTGTAAAAGACACTTAACTTCGGCCCTCAGTGGTGCCCTGTGCTAAAGCCAGGGTCCTCCTAAGGAAGAAGTACGCCCCTAAGAGGTGAGGTGGGAGTACATGAATTGTTGACCTGAAGAAGCTTGAATTTCCAAGTACCAATGAACTTCCAGGCAAGACACACTGATCCCTCTACTCCCTGCTAGAAAAGACCAGCCTCCTTCAGCCTAAAGGCAACACAAAAGTGTTATCTGACATGGAGGCCTCTCAGGAGTCACTAGATCACTCCACCTGCCTTCATTGATTCAGTTCTTGATGTAGCCCAAGAGAAAACACTACCTCTTCTGTGATAGAAAATAGCATATTTTAGGAAGAAGTTGTACTTACTTTCTGGTTAAAATGTATCTGCAGAAGCCAGGGGAACACTTGTATAATTGGTGATATATTAGGAGAGTGAAATATAATACTGTATAAGACCTATTTTATTAATGACATTTCCCATAAGGCAAGATTTAGCATTGTGATAACTACACCTAAAACTGGTCCTCATATTGAACTAGGATAAATGATTCAAACTTAGACTCACTGATGGTCTATAGTGTGTTGGGAATACCAGCACTACCATGGACAGGTATTGAAGAAGAGACCAGACGACTAACATGGTCATGTGAGAACAGAAATGATTTTCAACACAAATCAGTTTAGCTACTTTTATCATTTTGTTCAGGTACTTGCCTGACCAAGAACAGAGGCGGTGAAAGAGCTGGAGAGCTCTCAGAGTTTCAAACAGCCAAAATAATCATAAAGAAGAACCATATGATGAGGGAATAAAGTCAACGAAGTATCACAGAACCCTATGAAATGTTAAAGATGGAAAAGTGGCTGAGTAAAAATGCAAGACATATAAGAATGGCACTGAATGAATAAAGATCATTGAAGTATGGAGATAACACAGGCATATTGCGGAACTTCAGAGAGAGAGAGTTCAACATAAAGAATAGAAGTTGCATTTAGAGATTATCCTTTCAATATTCCTGATTGTACATTCAAAATTAAATCTCAGCCAGGTGTGTGGTGCGTGCCTGTATTCCTAGTATTTGGGAGTCTGATTCCTGAGGATCACAGGTTCCAGGCAAAACGCAGAAATTTAGTGAGACCCTTAGCAACTTAGTGAGACTCTGTTTCAAGAGTAAATAAAATAAAATAAAATAAAATAGGACTGGGGGTGTAGCTCGGGAGTAGAATTCCCCTGGGTTCAATGCCCAGTAACACACACACATACACACACACACACACACACACACACACAACTAAATCCCTACCCTGAAATCCTTGTAGACCAGTCATGTCTTTATGGTGTACAATGAAGGGTGAAAATGTGCACCTGGGAATCAGCATGGTGGCCTGATCCAAGATGCTTGGACAGAGCAGCCACGGTAACTGATAAGTACTTGGGTCCTGCAGGTGGCAGGAGGTAGGTTGGGTTTTCTGCCTCCCTCCAGGGCTCAGTGACCTTAGTGTGAAGTAAAGAGGAATATGCTCGTTCTGATGAAGGTGCATCCAGCTTGGGCCTTGGAGAGTAAGGGAGTTGGCTCCTTTAATGATGTTCTACAGTAGGAGGGCAAATGAAAAAGAATGGAAATCAGAAAAGAACAAAACATCTCCAGGTGGTGAGCAGAATGGGTTCTGTGGAGTGGATTTTCATAGCATATCTCAGCATCTACACACTTAATTAGAATTTTATTTAATCTCCTAAACAATGGGGAGGCATCGAAGGGTTTTGCTTAAAAAGATGAATGTGATTGCTGAGTCAGGGCATGGAGAAATGAGTCACTGGAGGTGAAGGGAATTTTAAGAAGTTTTTATAGCCTTTCAGAAGAGAGGTAATAAGGGCCTAGATACTACTACATATGTGTGCTAGTCAGTATTTTCTGTTAATTAAATTTCTTAGTATAATGGTGCAGAGGAGAGCTTGTCCTATATTTTATGAATATCCAGGAGTGTTGGAAAGAAAACATCACTCCACCCAGTGATATTCCACTAAAAATTAATTTCTGCAGAAATTCATAAAATCTTGAAGGGATGGAATTGATACCTTACATATCTATATCCTGATGAATCCCTTTGGATATATGTATCTAGGAATCATAATGGTAAAATGGGGTAAAATATAGGTAATATCTGTATGGTAGAAAATATGGTAGGATAAAAATTATAGGCATTTAATGTTTATAAATGTTGAACAGCTCTGCTTTGTAAATAAGCTACACTATAGAGTACGCATACAGATTTTCCTAATGCAGTTGAATATTAACTTCCTACGCATGGATGGACAGATTATTAAACAATTAAATTAAGTGTGATTAGGAGACTCAAAATGTGAGGACATCCAAAATTAATCTGTTAATTATTAGCTGCGTCAGAGGAGTCTTTAGAACCAAAGTGGTAAATTAAATTTCACTTCTTGAGAACTTGAATTCTGCTGACTTATTTGCAAGTAAAACTGTGGCAGGTGAATAGTAAAATCACACATCTTTTTATTTTTCTAGATGCCTTGTCAAGGAAAGAGAAAACACAGGAAAGGATTGTGAAATAATCCTTTAGGTGTTACTGTACAGGTTTGAACATGGTGGAGCAAAAATCAACCTGTAACAGTGATTGAAACTAAGGAAATGAAACAAAGTAACAAACTCACTTTTTGGCTTGAAAACTAGGAGGGTTTATATTTTAAGCTTATGTTTGTAAAGATGGATAATATATTTAAACAAGGGATTCTTTATTGCTTCTATTTTAAACAGAAATTATTTATAACAGGACGAATATGAGGGTTTTATTTTAAAGCTATGTTGAAACATCATGGTCACGTACAATGCGAACAAGTCATGTACTGTGGCTCATAAATTAAAGGACAAGCGTTTTTGCTTTTCTGGAGTCCTATTTCATGGGGGAAAAGAGGAACCAACTGTCTTCTTATGAGCTTCTATATGCTGGCTTTTGTTCTACATTTGATGCAGGTGTTTCTGTCTTACAAAGGAGATCTCAAAAGCCCGATGCTGGAGTGACATACATTGGTAGCATTCCTTTTACTTTTTAATTCTATTTTTTTTGTAGCAGATCAAGGATAATTTCCATAAAAACACTTCCTGAGAACCCAGGCATGGTGGTGCACACCTGTAATCCCAGTACTTAGGAGGCTGAGACGGGAGGATTGCAGGTTAGAGGCCAGCCTCAGGAACTTAGCAAGAACCTCACCAATTTAACAAGGCCCTATTTCAAAAAAAAAAAAAAAGATGAAATCAGGCTGGAGGTGTGGCACAGAGGTAGAACCCCCACTAGGTTGAATCTCTAGTACCAAAAAAAAAAAATAAACAACAACAACAACAACAAAAATCTCTTCTTGGGCCCTCACTTCCTTTTATAAAATGAACAATTTCCTAAATGCTTGATGTAATTGAGGCATTTAGTCCAATAAGCACTTACTAAATTTTTCTTTTGAGGCCAGATTTCCCCCCTAGTTTCACCTTTTCTGAAAAGAAATAAAAATGTCATGCAGGTTCCTTAAAGTTAAGCAGTTTATAGTTCCATTTGTAACTAACTTTATACCTATTGAGGAGTAAATGAAAGAAGTATGTTTTATTTGCCCAAATGAACTATATGTCTAAACCCAATAAACCAAGCATAACAGTTTGAAGAGCAAAAGAATTGTGTATTATATAGAAAATATACTCCTAAATTTAAAAATTAATTTTAGGCAGATTCAAGGTCAAAGAAGTTCATATAGTTGAAGCTCCCAGAAAACTGGAACAATTATGATAAACCATATTTTTGTGAGACAATTAAATGAAGTAGAAAGCACAAAATACTGTGCAAATTCCAAAAATAGTGGATTTCACCTACACCGATCCAGCTCGCTGACAGCCTGATGACATTAAGAGAAATTGAAAGAGGACATTTTTAGGACAGGTGATTCAGTCTGCCTTTTCACCAGTGACCAGGGACAAACATGAGGAATCACACAAAGCAATGTCCTACCCTTGCTGGTTCTCTGGTTCCTCTCAGAGTGTGTACAGATCAGTATACTAAGTGCAGATTTAGTGCCTGAAATATCTGTTTTTCACCCACCATGGTTCCTAATTACAAGATAATTCCTGGATATGATAGCCTATAAAGAAATGGTGACCTTCTCCACATCTGATAAGAAAACAAATGCCAGTGTTGGTTGTTCCTAACTAGGGACTAGGACTTTATTCTCAATGCAGGTGCCTCAGTAAGGGGTCTGTATTAGTCTTCTTAGATTTCTGGAATAAAGTGCCATCTTAGTAACAGAACGAAGTAGAGAAATTGGAGTAGTAATGACACAAATATCCCAGAGCATTAAAAAAAATGTTAAGTATCCTGAAAAAAAAAAAGTAGCTTTCCTGAATCCAACCAATTTCTCTACTTCGTTTTTAGGCAGCTTTAAAAAATTCAGCAAATCTTAAAATGTCACTGACTTTCATAAATAAGCTATAAGCAGGTCCACTACTATCCTTTTCAAAAATATTAAAATAACTCTAAGTTTATTGCAGAAATATTGGTTAGGAATTGAGTCAAGTTGAACAGCTAGGTATAATTCTTAGTTCTGTTACTAAGATGGATCTCCCCTCTGTAAAATGGGAGTAGTAATGACACAAATATCCCAGAGCATTAAACAAAATAGTGCAAGGAGAAACATTCACACAGTTCCTGAAACAAAATAAATGTTCAAAACATATGCTACAATATTCATACAGAAATAACTATTCATTCAATAAATACTTGTTCAATATATAAATTACTCCTGGTTGTTTCATGCTCAATTTTGATCCACAAAATGAGTTAGACATTTTGGGAGTTTTAATTGTTTATTAATTCAAGTAGGAAAGCTCATAATTTTAAAAGTTATTATAATAAAAATGCGACAAATATGGCCAAAAAAAACCCTGAAGTATGTAAGCAGCATCTAGAAATATCTTATTTCCTAGGTGAGCTGGAAGAGCAAGATGTGGGGGACCAGACTGATTGTTCTTGTTAGTTGTCCCTAAATTTGCCAAGAAGAGAACATCATGACTGAATTCTACAGTAAAATTACAATGGCTTATGTGCTATTTCCAATTTATTTATATAAAATTTACATAAATCATGCATACTATCCCTTATGAGATATTAAATGATATTAAAATGATTTCCCAGAGTGGTTTTGGCTATATGTGAGTTTTGCCTGATGCCCTGTTATTAAAATCAACCTAATTGCATAATGAAACCCTCCTATAAAATAGCCCAGTATTACTGAGGGATAATTTTGCAACTCATATCAAGAAAACACCCAGGCATGTCATTCTCTTCTTTCTTTCTTTTTGTACTAGGGACTGAATCCAAAGGCCTCCTACCTCCAAGTTACACCCACTATCCTTTTAATTTTTTTTTCTATTTTGAAACAGGGTCTCGCTAAGTTTCTAGGGATCTCCTGAAGTTGCTAGGATTTGTCTCAAACCTGTGATCCTCCTGTCTCAGCCTCCCAAGTACTGTGATTATAACCATGCACCATCATGCCCAGTTTTTGACATGTAATTCTATTTTCATAAATTTATGCTCAGAAGATAATTAAACATATTTACCAACATTTAACTGTGTGTATGTTTATTTCAGGCTTATATA
This sequence comes from Glis glis, assembly GCA_004027185.1. Lineage (NCBI taxonomy): Eukaryota > Metazoa > Chordata > Mammalia > Rodentia > Gliridae > Glis > Glis glis. Next base: position 8,088 of record PVJS01046639.1, read on the forward strand.
CAATAGTACAAATTGGAAAAAACACAAATGTTCAACTGTAGATTTGCTAAGAATATGCTTTTATTTAAATGTAATCAATAGAAATAGTGATTTAAAATATTGCAAAATCACATGTAACAAAATCAAAACATGTTTAAGATATTGTCAGTAACAAGCAGATTAAAAATAGTATAATGTACACTGATTATCATTTATGATAAATTTATATAAATCATATACACAGGAAAAGTCTACGAGAAGATATGTCAAGAATGATTTTAATTCTTTATTTTGCTTAAATATGCTTCTTAATTTTTCTATACATATTTAACAAGCATAATTAAAATCTATTACAGGTGAATTGCATAAGATGTTTTATAGCCACAATATGAAAATATGGATTTATTCAGTAGAACACTTAATCTTTGTTGATTTTTAAACCTTTTATAGTAAAATAGAACATCAACTTTATTGTAAAAATGTTAACCTTTTCATTGTAAAATAAAACACAGATACAGAATAATCACACAAAAGAAATTTACATATTAAAACTTATTATGAAAGAAATTCCCTTGAAAACACTACCCAGGTCAAAAACAGATCCTGTTAGTCCCTCTAGAAATCCTTCCTGGGCCCTGTCCTAATCAGAGCCCCTGTCCTCCTCCAAAAAATAATCAATGTCCTACTTCCTGAAGGGACCTAAATGTGCATTTCTAGACACTCTTGTTTAGTCTTGCACATCTAGATTTTCAGTCTAGATAGTTCTGCTTTTATAACACTTCTTGTTATATCAGCCATTGGCAGTTGGACCAGTCGGTATCAGGAGTCCAGGTCTGGTACCATGGTCATAACTATTGGGGGTGCTTTTCTGGCAGGAGGCACATAATGCCTACTTGTACCTCTGAGGGACAGCTGAGATGCTTAATGATCGATTGATTTACTGAGAATCACAGAACAGTGATATTCCAGTTCTATAATTTCTCTTTTATGTATTAGTTGGACTAGTTTTACAAAAAGGTGGTTCTTCCACCTATAAATTGGTAACTCTGTGGTAAAACCCCGTGGTAAAGCATGTGAAAGATAAGTGCCTCTTTAACTTCATTTGTGCATTTTCTGCTTTGAATATGGAATTATCCATTTCCTCATGAAGGAATTAGTATTATGAAATCTCTTTATTGGGCTTTAAGACTGCAAGCCATCTGGATGCCAGAGTAGAGTTTCTTATTAATATTGTGGGTGGTCAGTGTTCTCAGGCCTTTCTGGGGTCCAGAGCTATAAAATATATCTTTTCATCTATACCCATATACATGCATATATTTATATATGCACATGTGTACATGATAAACTATTTTTAAAGTATTTTATGTTTATTTATTTATTTATTTACTTTTATACTTTTATTGGTGCATTACATCTCACATCATAATGTAGTTCAGAGTGATAGTGACATACATGCACACAGCTCTTAAAAATTCATAGTGATAATTATAAGTTAAATTTATAACTATAGGGATTATTTTTACCTAATCTCTTCTGTTTAACTTCTATATCTTCTCTCTTCCACACCAAGAATCCTTTTAAGGACACAGAGGATTACAGAATTAGTCTATCCCAATTCCATAATTGTTCACTTACTTGATCCCACATTGCACACACAGTAGTCTCAGAATAACTATATTAATATTATCTTCATCAAGTTATCATTTATTTAAATATTCTCCATTCTTTTCCTATTTTTATGGTTTTGTCATAGACACATATCTGAGTATATGGTTATTTCATTATACTCTTTCCCTCTTAACACTCATCTAGTATTATCTCTATAACTGACTATATTGCCACTGATTTTTTTGTCATTTTGATTGTATATAATTCAATCTCTATAAGATTCATTAGAAGACTCAAAGAAAAAATAATCTGTGAATCTTTACATGTTGATATATATTTGGTCTTTTAAATTGAAAGTAAATTTTGCTGGATATTAAACCATTGCTACATATTTTCCCTTTTTGAGTATTTTAGTTTTATAACCATTTTATTCTGTCATAAAGTATCACTGTTGAAGTGTCTGGTGATAATTTCCTTTTCTTCATAAGTTACTCAGTTTTCTGCCAAAGAAAAGCATTTTTTACTTTTTAAAAATTAATTTCAATAGAATATCTTTTCATTAGTCTCAAATATGTGATATACTTTTTCAGTATGAAGTTTTTATTTTTAAATTTAATTTTAGGAATGCTTTCCTGATTTAGTTCTTGTTTTGTCTCCATACTTAAGTTTTCTTTGAAGACTCTTATTTCCATATATTAGATCTTGGCTTATTGTTAACACTTCCAGGCACTCGGGTCTCTGCCGAGCAGGGAGCGAATTGCTGCTTGCTTTCGTTGCTGATGATCTGCAGTTGCTGGTTCTACAAAAGGTTGCTGGCTTCTTTGTTGGTGGCCTGCAGAAGCCTCAATGCCAGCAGCTGCCGGCGCAGTCTGACCAATATGGCCTTTTTACATCTTTTATTTAATTTCTTTTTTATTTTAAAAAACTCATTATTTTTAAGGCATCATATTGTCTTTATTATTTCTTGTTTTTCCTCCAAGTTAGTCTTTATTTCAAAATTTATTTTCTCGTTTAGATCTAACACCTTCCTTTTAGTTCTATCAACTTGGTTCTCAGTTTATCAAGTTTTGATTTGCGTTGTTTTATAAAGTATTGCATTAATTTATTAATGTCTTTTAGCCCATTTTGAAGTAGAATGCTATAAAAATTTTGATTTGGGTCTCTTCTGTGACCATATGTCTCGTGTGCTACAGACAATAATGAATTGTCTATAGGAACTTCATTCTGTTTCTTATTCTTTCCTTTTTTTTTCTATGATTACACTGTTCAGATTTGATTTTGATGTTTTTATGTGGCTCATTTTTATCTGAAAATGTTTTCCATGAAATTTTAGAGGATCTGTGATTCAGGGTAGCTTTTCTTATTCCACAGAGCTCCTTATCCTATTGCTTTTGTATAGTGTTCAAAATTACGATGGTTTGCTTGCTCCAATTTCTGGTCCTCCTCTTTATTTCTACCTCTCATCCAAACATTTGATCTGCACATTTTTAAAATATACTTTTATTGGTGCATTGTAATTACACATCGTAGTGAGGTTCAAAGTGATACAAACATGCATGCACACAGCACTTGGTGTGTTTCCCTCTGGACCCCACTCCCTCCCCTCCATCCATGTACATGTTAGTGAGATCGGTAGTGATACCTTCAACTGTGGACAGAGCATTATTTGAACTGTTTCCTTCATCAGGTCTTCTTTTTTCCCTCCCCACTTCTCTCCCGCAATTCCATTCCACTATTCTATTTGATCTCTTTCCTCATTTAACTGAAATCCCTTTTGTTTCCTTTTTTCTCTTTAGCTTCCACATATGAGAGAAAAACATACAATACTTAACTTTCTGAGATGGGCTGATCTCACTCAGCATAATATTCTCTAGTTCCATCCATTTTTCCTATAAATGACATAATTTTGTTCTCATGGCTGAGTAGAATTCCATTTTTATATACCATATTTTCTTCATCCATCTGTTGATGGACACCTGAGTTAGTACCATATTTTGGCTATTGTGAACTGTGCTGCTATAAACATGGATATGCATGTATCACTATAGTATTATGATTTTAATTCTTTTGGAAAGATAGCAAGGAGTGGTATAGCTAGATCATATGGTGGTCCCATTCCTAGTCTTTGGAGGAAACTTCGTACTGATCTCCATAGTAGTTGTACTGATTTATAATCCCACTAACAGTGTATAAGAGTTCTTATTTCCCCACATCCTCACCAGCATTTATCATTATTTGCATTCTTGATGATTGTCATTCTAAATGGAGTTAAATGGAATCTCAACACTTCTTAAAAAGAAGAAATACAAATGGCCAATAAATATATGAAAAAATGTTCAACATCATTAGCAATCAGGAAAATTCACATTATTTTATTTTTTTTTAATTTCTAATTGTTGCTTTTCTGCTCCATTTTAATATCATACCTCCAGCTTCTTCTCAGCACATATCCTTATCCCAAAAGGGAGCCTTGACTGGGCAGTGCAAAAACTCATAGAATGTGGACTTTTCCCTCTTTATGGTCTTATCTTAGGTTCTTTGCACTCATTGTTTACAACCTTTCCAGGTTTTTTTTTTTTTTTTGGTTGTTGTTGTTTTGGTATTGGGTATTGAACCCAGAGGCATTCTACCTCTGGGCTATCAACCCAACTCTTTTTATTTTTTATTTTGAAACACGGTCTCACTAAGTTGCAGAAGGTCTCCTCTCTGATTTGCCAAGACTGGTCTTGAACCTGTGATCGTCCTGTCTCAGCCTCCCAAGTACTGGGATTACAGGCATGCACTACCATGCCCAGCAAACTGCTGTTTTCAAGTTAGTGCAATATGATTCCCAATAGTTGCCTGTTGGCTATTGTAAGGTTTATCTGTTCTTGGTGGCAAAACTTGCCCTGTTGCTTCTCTCTTTTCACAGAGATGCCGGTACCATTATATTTTTGTGGCTGCTTGTAAATTCACCTCACTTGCTTGAATATTGTGGTTTATGGAGAAACCTTGCTACATTGTTCTGTGGTAAATAGTTTCCACCTCCCCCCAACTCCTTTCTTTGTGTGGTTTTATGGGGATTTGGGAGACAGTCATTACCATCGTACTGCAGCTGCTAACCCTTCCTATGGTTTTTAACCATGTGGATATGTGGATGTAGCTTCAATTATTGCTTCCTGTGGCTATTATTAACTGGTCACTCATTATTAGCTGGTTAGTCATACATATTTCCTGTACTACAGATAATGGAAGTAAAGTGAGGATTTGACTTTCCTTCCAGGCTGTAATGGAAATATGGAATCACAGTTTGAAATATAAGAGAAAGATTCTCGATCTGCAACTTGTGGGAAAACATTGGGAGCGATCCAGACCATCGCTAATTTTATCTGAGTTACCTTACTCCCCCACCCGCTTGGGGTGCATCTACTCTATGAAGCTGGCTTTTAAGTGGAGACTATTTTGAGTCGCAGGTTAATTTTAGCTGCTGATGGAAGAGTTCAGTTCCTCAATACACTTGTGTCATTGCCAGGCTCTGCTGCACATTGGTCTATCCTGGAGGTAAACCCCACTCCAAACCTGCAATAACAATGCCTGCAATAATTTGTAGCACATATGATAGTGGTTTCATTTTATTTTATTTTATTTATTTTTTTTTTTTGCAGTACCGGGGATTGAACCCAGGGTCATTCTACCTCCGCGCTACACCCCTCGCCCTATTTTTTATACTTTATTTTGAAACCGGGTCTCACGAAGTTGTGGAGGACCTCACTAAGGAAAGAGAGAGAGAGAGAGAGAGAGAGAGAGAGAGAGAGACAGGGAGAGAGAGAGAGAGAGAGTGAGAGAGAGCTGAGACTGGCTGCGAACCTGGATCCTCCAGTCTCCGCCTCCCAAAGTACAGGGATTACAAGCGTGCGCCACCATGCCCGGCCTAATGGTTTCATTTTATACAAACAATAATTAATAACTAATAAGTCAAACTGTACAGCTTTAGGGAGTGTGTGTGTGTATGTGTGTGTGTGTGTGTGTGTGTGTGTGTGTGTGCGTGCATACACTACCAAATATATTGAGGTCTGAGGCTGCCTACCAATTCTCTTGCCCAATTTTGTCTCCTTTGAATTGATAAAGTTGACCAGGGAAATCCTCCTGATCAGTCGAAGGACAGTTTTTAGTTTTCAAAGCAGGTCACTTGGTCTTTCTGCTTCAATAACTGAGACTGTCGTCCTGATTTTGGAGTCTGGGTGATCTCCACAGCTTCCAAGGATCACTTGGCTGCGGAGATTCCTGGCTGGGTTCCTGTTGTATGCATTCTGTGTTCTGCATAAAATCAACTTTGAAGTAGGCAACAGTTAAAGGGCACTGATAGTATTTATGATATATGGCAGTGCTGGGACTGAGTTTCAGTTTTAGTGTTTGTATCTGCATATCTTAATGAAATAAATTGTGATGGTTAATTTTATATGCTAGTAGGCCAGATCATGGTATCCAAATATTTGGTCAAACACTTTTCTGCATGTTTCTGTTAAGGCATCTTTTAAGATGGGATTAACATTTTATTCTGAAAACTTCAAGTAAACACATTAACCTCTATAATGTGATGAGCCTCATCTAATCAGTGGAAGACCTGAGGAAATAAACTGACCTCTTCCCAACAAGAGAAGTATTCCAGAGGATTGCCTTGGGACTTGAACTATTATTCTTCCCTGGGTCTCCAGCCTGCTCGTCTACCCTGCAGATTTTGGACATCCTGGCCTCCACAATCATGAGTCGATTCCATAAAATCAACCACTCTCTCTCTTTCTCTACACACACACACACACACACACTCAGTTCTGTTTCTTTGGACAATTCTGACTAATACACAAGCTATTTCTATATTAATAAAGAGTACTTAATTTTTGTGGTGGCATGCACATATTTTCACCACTCTTTTTTGTATATATTTTGTTCACTCTTCTGACAATTTGTCTGTGTGGATGACTTTTCTGATAGGACCTAAAGATCCTTCCTGGTAAGAATCTCTTCCCAGATAGGAAAGCCACAAGGCAGGCCTTGAGAAAAATAATTCTACTATTCTTTATTTTGTAATTTTATTTTATTATAGTAAGAACACTAAAGAAAAGAACACTCAACCTAAGGTACACTCTCCTAACAATTTTAAGCATCTATTACATTATTGTTGACTGTAGGTATAAGGCTGTACAGGAGATCTCTAGAGCCTACTCATGTTACTTAACAGAAACGTTATGCCTGTTGATTAGTAATGCACAGTTTCCCCTTCCTCCCACCCCCTGCTACCACTAGCTCACTCTTTGACTTTGCGTTTGTTATTTTAAATACCTCATATAAATAAATCATGCAGTGTTTGTCCTTCGTTGACTGGCCCATTTTACTTAGGCAGAAGGAATGCACATGAGAGACCTACAGCAAGTTTGAGGTATAGGGAAGAACTAAGGAAGTAAAATTCCTAGCCTGCCTCCAGGATAGACTAAACAAAATGGAGAAAAGAGTCATCATAGGTCAGCTGCGTGTGATGGCACTTGCCTGTAATCCCAATTCTTGGGAGGCTGAGGCAGGAGGATTGAAGGTTCATGCCATATATACTCACACATATCTATAAAACCAAACATGAGTTTTTATATGTAAAATATATTTACTCAGACACACACACACACATATGTGTGTGTGTGTATATATATATATATATATATATATATATATAATAGTCAGTAGATAATTATGAAACAGCATATTATTTGGGAATTCTGGTTATTTTCTCCTAGAAAACAAAGTAATAGCGATAAGTTCTGGCAACAGGTTTTTGTTGAAATACAACCATATGGTTCTTAATTGTTATTAATGATAAAAATGAAAATATTTGTCCAGAAACAGTCTGTGCACTATTTTAGCTCTATAAATTAATTTTCTTAATTGTTATATGAATTTTTTTTAAATGAAGCAACTGAGTTTCAAGGAAGTTACACAACTGACCCAAGGTTGTGTGTGATTATATGTGAAGCATCATCTTGGTATTTCTCAAACCACCATTAGCTTCAAGTTCTTCCTGTCTTTATTCTTTTTTA
>PVJS01046640.1:0-15733 GCA_004027185.1 Glis glis
ATTGAACCCAGGGGCGTTCTACCTTTGCGCTACACCCCCGGCCCTATTTTTTTTACTTTATTTTGAAACCGGGTCTCACGAAGTTGCAGAGGGCCTCACTAAGTAGAGAGAGAGAGACAGAGAGAGAGAGAGAGAGAGCTGAGACTGGCCGTGAACCCGGATCCTCGGGTCTCCACCTCCCAAAGTAGTGGGATTACAAGCGTGAGCCACCATGCCTGGCTTATTCTTTATTTTGAAACAGGGTCTCACTAAGTTGTGGAGGGCCTCACTAAGTAGCTGAAGCTGGCCACGAACTTGGATCCTCCCGTCTCAGCCTCCCAAGTACTGGAATTACAAGCATGCACCACCATGCCCGGCTTCCCCTCTTTTATAGTGCTCATCGAGTCAGCAGCATTTCTCAGATTTTATGCTCTCAGAATCCTTTATGTTATTATATTATTCCTATTTTTTTTTTTTTTTTTTTGCGGTACCGGGGATTGAACCCAGGAGCGTTTTACCTCTGAGCTGCACCCCTGGCCCTATTTTTTATCCTTTATTTTGGAACCGGGTCTCACAAAGTTGCGGAGGGCCTCACTAAGTAGCTGAGGCTGGCCGTGAACCCGGATCCTCGGGTCTCAGCCTCCCAAGTACTGGGATTACAAGTGTGTGCCACCACGCCCGGCTCCCAGCACTCTTAAATTATTAGTTTTGCAGTACTGAGGATTGAACCCAAGATCTCTCGTGTGCTAGGCATGTGCTCTACCAATGAGCTACATTCCCAGACCCCCCCTTTTTTTTGGTACTGGGAATTGAACCCACAGGCATTCTACCTCCAAGCTACACCCCCAGACTGATTTTATTTCTTATTTGGAAACAGGGTCTCACTAGGTTACTGAGAGCCTCCCTAAATTGCTGAGGCTGGCCGCAAACCTTTGATCCTTATGTCTCAGCCTCCCAAGTACTGGGATTACAGGTGTGTGCCACAATGTCCGACTCCCAGCCCCTTTTCTGTTTTGTTTTGAGACACGGTCTTTCTAAGTTGCACAGGCTAGCCTTGAATTTATGATCGTACTGCTTCAGCCTTCCTCGTAGCTGGGATTATGGGCATGTGCCTGGTTGTCTTTTAAGTTGTTAAGGAATCCAAAGAGCTTTTGTATATGTGGGCTATATCTACTAATATTTCCTATATGAGAATTTTTTTTTTTGCGGTACTGGGGATTGAACCCAGGGGTGTTCTACCTCTGTGCTACACCCCCAGCCCTATTTTTCATACTTTATTTTGAAACCGGGTCTCACGAAGTTGCGGAGGGCCTCACTAAGTAGAGAGAGAGAGAGAAACAGGGAGAGAGACAGAGAGAGAGAGAGAGAGCTGAGGCTGGCTGTGAACCTGGATCCTCCGGTCTCCACCTCCCAAAGTACTGGGATTACAAGCGTGTGCTACCACGCCTGGCGTATGAGAAATTTTTAAAACATTTTTTTTTAATGGCACTGGGGATTGAACCCAGTGGGATTCTATCTCTGAGCTACACCCCCAGCACTATTTTATTTTTGTTTTGAAACAGGTCTAACTAGGTTGATGAGAGTCTCACTACTTGGCTGAGACTGTCCTCGAACCAAGTATTAGGATTACAGGTGTGAGCCACCATGCTCAGCTAAAACATTCTATTTTAAAACAATAGTAAGAGCTGGGCTTGTTGGCACAGGCCTATAATCCCAGTATGTATCCCTATAGGGTATTGCCATTTCATATAAGGGACTTGCACATTCCAGATTTTGGCATCTGTGTGGGGGGTGCTGGAACCAGTCCTCAGATATCAAGGGCTGACTGTACTCTCTCTCACCTTCCCCAGCTTCTATTCCTAGTCAACCGCTGATCTGTTTCTATCCGATATTTTGCTTCTCTAGAATTTTATTTAAATTGAATCTTACAGTATATATTCTTCTTTTATGTGCTCTTTTTTCTGGTTTATTTTTCTTTTCATCATGTATATTTTGAGTCCAACATTAGTTTCCCATATCTTCCACAAGTGTCTCCAACAGAATTTTTATGTTCCAACTTGTGTTAAATATAAGTGAAATTGGCCAGCCTCAGCAACTTAGTGAGGCCCTCCGCAAACTTAGTGCGACCCTGTTTCAAAATAAAGAATAAAAAATAGGGCTGGGGGTGTAGCTTGGAGGTAGAATGCCCCTGGGTTCAATTTCCAGTACTGCAAAAAAAAAAAGGAGTGAAATATTAAGAAAAATAGATTTAAGGGAAACTTGTGAAACTTTTTAAGTATTCTCACCCATTTAATTTATTGAAAGAAGTTGCTGCTGTGGTTCTTTCTTTTTTTTTTTTTGCGGTACCAGGGATTGAACCCAGAGGCGTTCTACCTCCCTGCTACACCCCCGGCCCTATTTTTTTATACTTTATTTTGAAACTGGGTCCCACGAAGTTGCGGAGGTCCTCACACTAGGTAGGGAGAGAGAGAGAGAGAGACAGAGAGAGCTGAGGCTGGCTGCGAACCCGGATCCTCCGGTCTCCGCTTCCCAAAGTACTGAAATTACAAGCGTGTGCCACCACACCCGGCGCTGCTGTGGTTCTTGATTTAACAGCAACCATTCTTTTGTTTACATAGAGTTATGGTTTTATTTGTTGTTTTGCTCTGTACTGTAAACATAAATAAAGTTTTCTACATTATTTTCAGTCAGGGGCTGTGGTATAGTTTCTTTGTGTTTGTAAAAATATGTACATGATCCTTCTGGGATCTGTCTCTTCACCATGGAGAAAAGAGAGCATTTTGGTTCTTTTCAACATGTGGTTATTTTAAGAATGGTATACTTAGAAGCCAATAGGCTTAAAGAAAAATGTAAATGAGGCCACAAATATTTAGGTACCAGGTGCTTCTTTCTCAGGTTCACAAAAGCAATCATCAACCACTGAACTCCTTTCTCTCGGGGCTCAATGAAAGCTAACCAGTCTGATGCATGTGTAGGCAATAGTCCCATGGACTGGCACTTGTAAACAGCCAATGCCAAACCCATCAGGTTCCCAATGAGATACACCAAACCCTGAAGAAACTTCTGGCTTGAACTCTAGCATCTTGAAAGTGGCTGAAATGGCCGTAAGCGCCTGAATGGGTCTCCCGGCCATCATACACACCATCATCGTGGGGACGATGGAGACAGTATTGCCTGCCATGTACATGATGAACTCCTGCATGCTGGTATCAGGCACTTGCTTGTCCAAGTAACCGACAGGGTACAGCGAGTTTCCCTAGCCACTGTCCCGGTCACTTCGGCGCCTGCTGCCGCCTCCAGGCCCGCTCAGCTCAATGGCCCACTTAAACTGCCGGCCTTGGTTGGCCACCAAGCTCCCCTGGGCCATCATGGGGACAGCGGCTTCCCAAGGCCGAGAAGGTCCACACGGGAGCTAATTGCTATCACAGTGTATATTCTTACAGTGTATATTTTGTGTCTTTGACTCAGCATAATTATTTTGAGATGCATCTAAATTATTGTAGATACCAATAGTTGATTACTTTTTATTGCCAAGTACTATAGTTTCTTTATCCATTCACCCTGTGATGGACATCTGGGTTGTCTGCAGTTTTTGGCTATTGTAAATAAAGCTAATGTAAAGCTTCTTTTTTTTTTTTTTTGCAGTAGAATGACCACTAATAAATGTAGAAGGAATGATAAAATTAGAAAATAACATTTGGTGATCATAATAATTAGTTCAGCCAAGAAAAATCACATAATGCTAAAACTAGTGGGTGGAAATTTGAGAGACATACTTATATTCCCTAGGAATGCTATGAAAAATTACCAAAATTAGGTGGCTTGAAACAAGGTTGGTTCCTTTCTGGATGCCCTAGGGGGACTCTTCTGTCCCTGTCTCCTAGCTTCTGGTGGTTGTCAATCCTTGGCATTTCTTGGCTTGTCGATGCATCACTCAGTCTTGACTTCCATCCTTATATTGCCTTCTCAGCCTCTTTTCCCTTTCTCTTTTAAGGACGCTTGTCTTTGGAATCAGTGCCTACTCTAATCCAGGATGATCTCTTTGTGAGATTCTTAACCTATTTACATCTGCAAAAGCCTTTTTTCCAAATAAGATTACATTCACAGGTTTGGATAGATGTATTTTTTCATTTGGGGGTGAGGAATACCATTCGGCCTAAAAAAGGATACAGTGTCTCAGATTACCTCCCTGCAAAATAATTAAAAATGAAAAAGATTACAGTGGAGAAAGTTGGTAGACCCCAGCAAAGTCAAGTAATCTATGATAATAGTAATCTAAGATAGCAGTAGTTTTAACGGGATAAACTGAAATTGTATACTGCCTATAATGAGAAGATCATAGGTCATTCTTTCGTGGTGTTCTCACCCAAAATGCATAATAACCTGAATACAAACATATGAAAACAGGAAACAAAACCAATTAAGAGACAACGGCTGGCCTGGTATTCCTTAAAAGCATCAAGAACCTGAGGCATGGTGGTGCACACCTATAATCTTGAGTACTTGGGAGGATGAAAAAGGAAGATCAAAGTTTCGAGGCCAGCCTCAACAATTTAGCGAGGCCCTCCGTAACTTAAACCCTGTTTGAAAATAAAATATGCTGGGTGTGGTGGCACACGCTTGTAATCCCAGTTCTTGGGAGGCTGAGACAGGAGGATTGCAGGTTTGTGGCCAGCCTCAGCAACTTAATGAAGCCCTCTGCAATTTAGTGAGACTGTTTCAAAAATAAATAAATAAATAAATAAATAAATAAATATATATATATATAAATATAAATAGGGCTGGGGGTGTAGCTCAGAGGTAGAATGCCCCTGGGTTCAATCACCAGTACCCCCCCCCCCACAGAAGCACCAAGAAGACACTGAGGAATTATGTCAGATTAAAGAGACTAAGGAGACAAAATAGAGAGCTTGGGATTTATTTATTTATTTATTTAGTAGTACTGAGGATTGGACTCAGGGGCATTCTACCTCTGAGCCACACCCCCAGCCCTATTTTATTTTTTATTTGGAAACAGGGTCTTGCTAAGTTGCAGAGGGTCTCACTGAGTTGCTAAGGCTGATCTGGAACCTGAGATCCTCCTGTCTCAGCCTCCCAAGTACTGGGATTACAAGCGTGCGCCACCATGCATGGCTAACCTCCTTATTTTGATGGTTGAATGGTTTGAGCCTGTCCACCAAAATTCATGTGTTGGAACCTTAATTCCTTAATTTGGCAGTGTTGGGAAGTGGAGCCTTAGTGTCTTTTGTCATGGAGGAAGAGCCCTCAGAAATTCACTAATGTTTCCCCTAGAGGATGGGTTAGCTGTGGAGGGAGTTCAGGCCCCTTTTCTCTCTTCCCTGCACCCCCACTTGCCTTTTCACTTTTTGCCATGAGTTGGAAGATCACAAAGCCCTAACCAGAAGCCCACAAGATATGGCGACCCAATCTTAGGCCTTCCGGCTTTCTGAACCAGAAGCCAAAATAAATTCCTGTTCTTTTTTTTTGTGTGTGTGTTACTGGGGATTGAACCCAGGGGCGTTTTACCTCCGAGCTACACCCCGGCCCTAATTTTTATCCTTTATTTTGAAACAGGGTCTCACTAAGTTGCGGAGGGCCTCACTAAGTAGCTGAGGCTGGCTGCGAACCTGGATCCTCCGGTCTCCGCCTCCCAAGTACTGAGATTATAAACGTGCGCCACCACGCCCGGCTTAAATTCCTGTTCTTTATAAATTACCCAGACTTAAGTATTCTGTCATAGCAAAAGAAAGTGGTTTAAGACAATAGTTGATTATGAAGGAGAATCCTCCTTGTTTGTAAGAATTAGGTACTATAAGTAAATATTTGGGAGTGATGGGATATCATGGTGGTTTAATCACTATTGGCTCAAGAGAAAGAAGTTCTTTGAATTATTGCAAAAAAGAAAGAGCTGAAGAAATAGGCACCAAAAAGATCAGACTCCTGGGTACTTCCAGAAATGTACATAGCAGTTTCTCAAGGTCTTGCTGCTGTATTCATAACAGACAACAGAGGGTATCTTTGTTTCAGTAAAGAAAATTAACCAGAAATTGCAGCTGCATTAGCAACCACCACTTCCTTATAATAATCTTGTTATTTTCCAAGGGAAGTTTCAGAAGTTTGCAGTGGTCTGTGATTCGTAGAGGGATGTGGTAATGCCTTTAATTTGCTATTTCAGAGGACAGATCATTGTTGGGGTGTTTCATAGACTTGTACTTGTCATGTTCTACCGTAATAGGCTTCCTATCCTGTCCATTAAGAACTCTGAGGGAGCAGGGCATGGTGAGGCATGCCTGTAATCCTCTACTCTGCTGACAGAGGCAAGAGGATTGCAAGTTTTGATTGCAGCCTGGGCAATTTGGTGAGACCCTGTCTCAAAATACAAACAATTTCAGTTTTTTGTGTATGGTATAAATTAGGGTACAATATCATTCTTTTGCATGTGGATATCTGTTTTTTTCCACACCATTTATATTTTATTTTATTGTGGTACTGGGGATGGAACCCAGGGGCATTCTACCTCTGAGCTACATCCCCAGCCCTATTTTATTCTTTATTTTGAAATAGGATCTCACTAAGTTGTGGAGGGTCTCACAAGTTGCCGAGGCTGGCCACGAACCTGCGATCCTCCTGTCTCAGCCTGCCAAGTACTGGGATTACAAGTGTGTGCCACCACCCCTGGCTCCAGGGGGGTTCTGTCTCTGAACTATACCCCCAGCCCTAGTTTTTAATTTTTTGTTTTTGTTTTTTTGTAATACTGGGAATTGAACCCAGGGGCATTCTACTTCTGAGCTACACTCCCAACCCTATTTTTTATGTTTTAGTTTGAAACAGGGTCTCACTAAGTTGTGGAGGGCCTCACTAAGTAGCTGAGGCTGGCCGCGAACCCGGATCCTCGGGTCTCAGCCTCCCAAGTACTGGGATTACAAGTGTGCGCCACCACGTCCCGCTGTTTCTTCTTTTTTTTAGGGTGGTGTCTTTGGGGGTTTTCTATATATAATAACATCTGCAGACAGTTTTATTTCTTCCTTTCTTAATTCAAATGTGTTTTATCTTGTTTCTTTTGTTTTTGTACTGGGGATTGAACCCAGGGACATTCTACCTCTGAGTTACACTTTCAGCACTTTTTATTTTGGAACATGGTCTTGCTATGTTGCTGAGGCTGTCCTTGAACCTGCAACCCCCCTGTCTCAGCCTCCCAATTACTGGGATTACAGGTGTGCACCACCACGTCAGGTCTCTTTTGTTTCTTGACTGATTGCTCTGGCTAGGGCTTCCAGTACTATGCTGAATAAAAGTACATAGGGTGAGCATCCTTGTCTTGTTCTGATCTTGAGGAAAAGCTTCCAGCCTTTCATCTTTGAGTATGATATTAGCTGTGAGTGTGTCATGTGTGGCCTTTGTTACGTTGAGATACACTCCTCCCATACCTAATTTGTTAACTCTTTATCATGAAAGGATGTTGAATTTTGCCTGATGCGGTGGCATACGCTTGTAATCCCAGCTACTTGGGAGGCTGAAGCAGGAGGTTCGCAATTTTGAGGTCAGCCTTGGCAATTTAGTGAGATCCTATCCCAAAATAAAAATAAAAGTGTTGGGGATGTGTTAGGCGTTGTGGTGCATGCCTGTAATCCAGTACTTGGGAGGCTGAAACAGGAGGATCACAGGTTCTAAGACAACCTCAGCAACTTAGCAAAACCTTGTTTTAAAATAAAAAATAAAATAGGGCTGGGGGTCTAGTTCAGATGTAGAATACCCCTGGGTTCAATCCCTAGTAACAACAACAACAAAAACGGCTGGGTGTGGTGGCGCATGCTTGTAATCCCAGTACTTGGGAGACAGAGACAGGAGGATCCGGGTTCGCCGCCAGCCTCAGCTACTTAGTGAGGCCCTCCGCAACTTAGACCCTGTTTCAAAATAAAGAATAAAAAATATGGCTGGGGGTGTAGCTCAGTAGTAGAATGCCCCTGGGTTCAATCTCCAGTACCTCAAAAAAAATGGGGTTGGATTATAGCTCAGTGGTAGAACCTTCATGGGTTCTATCCGCCTATTGAAAAAAATAGGTTGTTAAATTTTGTCAAAAATTTTTACACGTGTATTAAGTGATCATATGGTTTTTTGTTTGTTTTTGTTTTTGGTAATATTGGGGATTGAACCCAGGAACATTCTCCCTCTAAGCTACACCCCCAGCCGTATTTTATATTTTATTTTGAAACAGGGTCTCATTAAGTTGCTGAGGGCCTCACTGAATTGCTGAGGCTGGCTATGAACTTGCAATCCTCCTGACTTGGCTTCCCAAGTACTGGGATTACAGGCATGTGCCACCACGCCTGGTGATCATAGGATTTTTATCCCTCCTTCTATCAGTGTGGTGTTATCTTACTGGTTTACATATTTTGAACCATTCTCTTATCCCAAGGATAAATCCCACTTGATCATAGTATATGATTTATTTACTTTTCTAAAACAATGGGCATAAACTGGGTGTGGTGGTGCACAACTGTAATCCCAGTACTTGGGAGGTTGAGATGGGAGGATCCCAGGTTTGAGGACAGTCTCAGCAAGTAGTGAGACTCATCAACCTAGTGATACCATGTTTCAAAATGAAAAATAAAATCAGGCTGGGAGTGTGTCTCAGAGGTTGAATGCCCTTGGGTTCAATCCCCAGTGCCACAAAAATTAAAATGAAATAAACAATAAAAAGGGCTGGGAGTATCGCTCAGTGGTTGAACCCCTCTGGGTTCAATCAATCCTCAGTCCTAAAAAGAAAAAAAAAAGAACAAAGCTGGGTGTACTGGCCCAAAGCTGCAACCCAGCTCCTCGGAGGCCAAGGCAGGGTGATTGCGAATTTGAGGCCAGCCTGCCAGTGTAGTGTGACCCTGTCTCAAAATAAAGCAAAAGTAGCTGGGGGTGTAGTTCTGTTGTAGAGTGCTTGACTAGTGTGCACAAGCCCTGGGTTCTATCCCCATTAACACACACACACACACACACACACACACACACACACACAAGAAAAAAAAAGAGGAAAAAGAAAATAAATAATTTAGCCTGGCCTGGCATGGTGGCGCACGCTTGTTTGTAATCCCAGTACTTGGGAGGCTTTGACAGGAGGATAGCAGGTTCCTGGCCAGCTTCAGCTACTTAGTGAGGCCCTGTTTCAAAATAAAAGAATACAAAATAGAGCTGGGGGTGTAGCTTGGAGGTGGAATGCCCCTGAGTTCAATCCCCAGTAAAAACACACACACACACACACACACACACACACACACTCCCGCTGGGCATGGTGGCGCACCATTGTAAACCTAGTACTTGGGAGAATCGCAGGTTCAAAGCCAGCCTCAGCGACTTAGGTTCTCAGCAACTTATGGAGGACACACACACACACACACACACACACACACACACTCCCGCCGGGCGTGGTGGGGCACCATTGTAAACCTAGTACTTGGGAGAATCGCAGGTTCAAAGCCAGCCTCAGCGACTTAGGTTCTCAGCAACTTATGGAGGACACACACACACACACACACCACACACAGACACACACACACACCCCTGCCGGGCGTGGTGGCGCACCATTGTAATCCTAGTACTTGGGAGGCTGAGACAGGAGAATCGCAGGTTCAAAGCCAGCCTCAGCGACTTAGTTAGGCTCTTAGCAACTTATGGAGGCCCTGTTTCCAAATTAAAAATAAAATAGGGCTGGGGGTGTAGCTTGGAGATTGAACGCCCCTAGGTTCCATCCCCAGTATCACACACATATGCATACGCGCGCACGCACACACACATACACATACACACACACACACACACACACACACACACAAAATCGCCTGAATATATAAAATTAAACTGAATATATATTGGAAAAGTTGTCTTCTTGCCTGTGTAACTTGTCTGGTACCCTGCCTAGTTATTTTTATTTTATTTTGTGGTACTGGGTATTGAACCCAGAGGTGTTCTATCTCCCAACCACCTTTTTTTTTTGTGGTACTGGGGATTGAACCCAGGGGTATTCTACCTTCGAGCTATACCCCCACCCTTTTTCTTTTTATTTTGAAACAGGGTCTCGCTAGGTTGATGAGAGTCTCACTACTTGCTGAGGCAGTCCTTGAACCTGTGATCCTCCTGTCTCAGCCTCCCAAGTACTGGGATTACAAGTGCGAGTCACCATGCTTGGCTTTAATTTTTATTTTGAAATAGGGTCTCTCTAAGTTGTGGAGGCTGGCCACAAACCTGGGATCCTCATGTTTCAACTTCCCAAGTACTGATATTACAGGTGCATTCCATCACACCCAGCTATTTGTTAGGTTTTGAATTCAAAATAGTTATTTTGCCGGGCGTGGTGGTGCACGCTTGTAATCCCAGTACTTGGGAGGCTGAGACCGGAAGATCTGGGTTCGTGGCCGGCCTCAGCTACTCAGTGAGGCCCTGTTTCAAAATAAAGTACAAAAAATAGGGCTGGGAGTGTAGCTCGGAGGTAGAACCCCCCTGGGTTCAATCCCTGGTACCGCAAAAAAAAAAAAAATAGTTATTTCAAAAATTAACTAAGTAGGCTATTTTTTACTCCAGAAAGTGGCCTGTTCCAAACCCCTTTTCTCTGGAACACAGCCCCTTTTATCATGTCCTTCTTTTACCCTATGTTCTCACTTCCCTAAATAAACTTCTTATATCCCCTAAAAAAGAAGCTGCATGTGGTGGTGCATATCTGTAATCCCAGTATTTGGGAGACTGAGACAAGAGGATCAAAGGTTTGAGGCTAGCCCCAGCAATTTGCAAGACCCTGTTTCAAAATAAAACAATAAAATAAGCCGGGCATGGTGGTGCACACTTGTAATCTCAGTATTTGGGAGGCTGAGACAGGAGGATCGCAGGTTTGCTGCCAGCCTCAGCTACTGAGGCTCTCTGCAACTTAGTGAGACCCTGTTTCAAAATAAATATAAAATAGAGGTGGGGATTTAGCTCAGAGGTAGACTGCCCCTGGGTTCAATCCCTAGTACCAAAAAAAAAAACCCCACACAAAACAACTTTTTAGAAAATCTTTTCAAAGATAAACAGCTGCTAAGTGGCTGGCTATATAGTATTCAAACTGTTAACATATAGCTGGGTATAGCTTAGTAGTAGAGCATTTTCCTAGTATATGCAAGGCTCTGGGTTGGATTCCTAGTATTGTAAAAAATCAAAACAAAACAATATATCCCTGTCTCCAAATGTACTTAGTAGTAGAGTTATGTGTAAATAGCAAATCTATCCTATATTTCTCCTAGGATTAGTTTGACAGTTGTATTATAGTTACATTATTTATAAAAATGTTTATTAATGCATTAATGTTTAAGTCTTTGAGTGGCTTTCGAAATATTTTACTCAATTTTTTTCTATGCTAATTCAGATGTTAATATGCCAATTTAGGATATGTTGCTGTTTGTATTTTGACACTGTATTACTGTCCATACCTGAAAGAATAAAATATTTTATTTCTTATTACAGCAGAATGGCCAAAGACTATGACAGGTCTTCCTAGCACATCAGGGACAACCGCCAGTGTGGTCATCATACGAGGTATGAAGATGTATGTAGCTCACGTAGGTGACTCAGGGGTGGTCCTTGGCATTCAGGATGACCCGAAGGATGATTTTGTCAGAGCCGTGGAAGTGACACAGGACCACAAACCAGAACTTCCCAAGGAAAGAGAACGAATCGAAGGACTTGGTGGGAGGTAATCATTCTCCTGTTTTGTCTTTCCTCTCTTGGTTTTGTTTTGCTCCTTTTTTCTCATTCAATGAAGCTAATTTCTTAATATGACGGGTTTTAAGTTTGCCTTCTGCCAAAGCCATGTATACTCAGTTATTTCATTATTTTGAATTGACTTTTATTTCTAATAATGGCTCCAAAAGGAAAGCAATATTTCAGTGGGCCTCAAGTAACAGTGCATGGCAGGTTTTATTGAAAACCCTTCACATGAATACTGATGAGCATGACCTTCAGACTCTGGACAGAGCAGACAGTTGGTCTAATGTATGCAATATGAGTTGCACATAGTGTTTTCACAGTTTCTTTTTTTTTTTGCGGTACCGGGGATTGAACCCAGGGGCGTTCTACCTCCGCGCTACGCCCCCGGCCCTATTTTTATACTTTATTTTGAAACCGGGTCTCACGAAGTTGTGGAGGGCCTCACTAAGTGGAGAGAGAGAGAGAGAGTGCGTAGTTTACATTATGGTTCATTGTGGGTATTATAGGTTCTTTTTTTCTCTCCTGTTTTGGGGATTGGACCCAGGGATACTCTCCACCACTAGGCTATATCCCCAGTCTTTTTTATTTTTATTTTAAGGCAGGGCCTAGCTAAATTGCCCAGGCTGACCTTATACTTGGAATCTTTCTGCCTCAGCCCCCCACGTTGCTGGGATTATAGATGTGGGTGTGTCATCACACCCAGCTATTCTGAGTTTTAATAAATATGTAATGACCTATATTCACTATTACAGCATCATGCATCACCATACCTGACCTAGAATGACCCTTGAATGGAACTGCATTTGGGTGGAGAAGACTTTGGATGGACTATAAATTTGTATCTGGAAACAGGATCCTTGGTTTTCTCATGTATGCAGTTTGACTTGTGTAGGGAACAGGAACCTGCATTCGCCGGCCTTTATAAGCCAGTGATTCCTGTGGCACACGAAACTTATCTAAGCCAGACCATGTGGTCTCGTTTACTTACTTAGTTACTTACTTATTTTTTTGTGGTACTGGGGATGGAACCCAGGGGCATTCTACCTCTGAGCTACACCCCCAACCCTATTTTATTCCTTTATTTGAAACAGGGTCTCACTAAGTTGCAGATGGCCTCACTAAGTTTCTGAGGCTGGCTGCAAAACTGTGGTCCTCCTGTCTCAGCCTCCCAAGTACTGGGATTACAAGCGTGTGCCACCATGCCCGGCTCACTTACGGGTCACTTCTGAAGACAATATTTCTGTAGCTGCCATACTGGCATACCATAGTTTCTGTCCTGTATCCTAAAATGTTAAATGAACCTGTTGTCAGGTTATAGTCTATTTAATCCTATGAGAATGAAGGTCAGTGTTATATCTGAGACTTTGTTTTATTGGTGTCGGGGATTGATCTCAGTGACATTCGTCTCCAAGTTACATCCCCAGCCCTATTTTATTTTATTTTATTTATTTAAATTTTTTTTTGCAGTACTGGGGATTGAACCCAGGGGCATTCTACTTCCAAGCTACACCCCCGGCCCTATTTTTTTATCCTTTATTTTGAAACAGGGTCTCACGAAGTTGCGGAAGCCTCACTAATTAGCTGAGGCTGGCCGCGAACCCGGATCCTCCGGTCTCAGCCTCCCAAGTACTGGGATTACAAGCGTGCGCCACCACGCTCGGCTTCCTATTTTATTTTAATTAATTAATTAATTAATTAATTTTTTGTGGTACTAGGGATTGAACCCAGGGATTTTCTACCTCTGAGCCACACTCCCAGCTCCCCCTACCCCTGTTTGTGGTACTGGAGATTGAACTCAGGGGCATTCTACCTCTGAGCTACATCCCCAGCCCCTATTTTATTTTTATTTTGAAACAGGGTCTCGCTAGGTTGATGAGGGTCTCACTACTTGCTGAGGCTGTCCTCAAACCTGTGATCTTCCTGTTTCAGCCTCCCAAGTACCAGAATTACAAGCGTGCGCCACCACGCCCTGCTTTCTTTTTTTTTTAATTTTGAAATGGGAACTTATTAAAGTGGAGGGCTTTGCTAAGTTGCTGAGACTGGCCATGAACCTGCAATCTTCCTGTCTCAGCCTCCCACATACTAGGACTACAGATATGCGCCACCACGATCAGCTCCTATTATTTATTTATTTATTTTATTCATTTATTTATTTATTTTTGAGTACTGGGGACTGAACCCAGGGGCATTCTACCTCCAAGCTACACCCCCAGCCCTGTTTTATTTTTTATTTGGAAATAGGGTCTTGCTAAATTGCTGAGAGCCTCACTAAATTGCTGAGGCTGGCTTCAAACCTGTGATCCTCCTGTCTTAGCCTCACAAGTACTGGGATTACAGGTATGTGCACCATGCCCTGCTAATTTTGTATTTGGAAACAGGGTCTTGTTAATTTGCTGAGAGCCTCCCTAAATTGCTAAGATTGGCTTCAAACCCATGATCCTTCTGCCTTAGCCTCCCAAGTACTGGGATTACAGGCATGAGTCTTTTACTGGTAATCTCCAAAACTGGGCTTTGCAATTATAAAAGGATTTCCTTCCTGCCGGGCGTGGTGGTGCATGCTTGTAATCCCAGTACTTGGGAGACTGAGACAGGAGGATTGCAGGCTGAAAGCCAGCCTCAGCTACTTAGTGAGGCCCTCCACACCTTTGTTTCTGTTTCAAAATAGTGAATAAAATATGGCTGGGGGTGTAGCTCGGAGGTAGAATGCCTCCGAGTTAAATCCTCAGTACCAAAAAAAAAAAAACAAAAAAAATCTCCTGCAATTCTACTTTGTCAGCTTCCCAAATACTGTAATTATATGTGTGTACTACCAAGCCCAGCTGGTCTGGGTAAATTGCCCACACTGGCCTTAAACTTGGCAATCCTCCCACTTTAGCATCCCAAGTACCTGGGATTATAGATGTAAATCACCATTCCCCACTAAATTTTTTTTTTTTTTTGCAGTACTGGGGATTGAACCCAGGGGTGTTCTACCTCCGCGCTACACCCCCGGCCCTATTTTTTATACTTTATTTTGAAACCGGGTCTCACGAAGTTGCGGAGGGCCTCACTAAGGAGAGAGAGAGACAGGGAGAGAGAGGGAGAGAGCGAGAGAGCTGAGGCTGGCTGCGAACCCGGATCCTCCAGTCTCCGCCTCCCAAAGTACTGGGATTACAAGCGTGCGCCACCACGCCTGGCTCCCAGCCCTATTTTTTTATTTTTTATTTTGAAACAGGGTCTCACTAGGTTGCGGAGGACCTCACTAAGTAGCTGAGGCTGGCTGCGAACCCGGATCCTCCAGTCTCAGCCTCCCAAGTACTGGGATTACAAGCGTGCACTACCACGCCCGGTTTACTCCCCGCTAATTTTTTAAACTGTTATTATTATAGTTTTTTCCACCCTTTTTTCAGTGGTAGGAATGGAACCTAGGGCCTTATGCATGGTAAGTAAGCACTTTACCACTGAGCAACATCCCCAGTCCCATTATTATAAATTTTTAATATTGGCAGGCTTGAGCTGGGCATGGTGGCGCATGCTTGTAATCCAAGTACTTGGGAGGCTGAGACAGTAGGATTGCAGGTTCAAGGACAGCCTCAGCAACTTAGTGAGGCCCTCTGCAACATAGTGAGACCCTGTTTTAAAAATAAAATAAGAGCCGGGTGTGGTGGCACACACTTGTAATCCCAGTACTTGGGAGGCTGAGACAAGAGGATCCGGGATTGCGGCTGGCCTCAGCTACTTTGTGAGGCCTCCGTAACTTAGTGAGACCCTGTTTCAAAATAAAGAATAAAAAATAGGGCTGGGGGTGTAGCCTGGAGGTAGAATGCCCCTGGGTTCAATCCCCGGTACCAAAAAAAGTAAAGAAATAAAAGCGGGGCTTAGGCTGGGCGTGGTGGCGCACACTTGTAATCCCAGTACTTTGGGAGGCAGAGACCGGAGGATCTGGGTTTTCGGCCAGCCTCAGCTCGCTCGCTCTCTCTCTCTCTCTCTCTCTCTCTCTCTCTCCCTGTCTCTCTCTCTCTCTCTCTCTCTACTTAGTGAGGCCCTCCGC
>PVJS01046641.1:0-15735 GCA_004027185.1 Glis glis
AGCAAGGCCCTGCCGTCATCCACGGACAATTACTCTCCCTTTGAGAAGCAGCTCTTGGCTTGCTACTGGGCCTTGGTGGAAACTGAACGCTTAACCATGGGCCACCAGGTTACCATGCGACCTGAGCTGCCCATTATGAGCTGGGTTCTCTATGATTCATCAAGCCACAAAGTTGGATGTGCACAGCAGCAGTCAATTGTCAAGTGAAAATGGAACATATGTGATAGGGCCCGAGCAGGTCCTGAAGGTATGAGCAAATTACATGAGGAGGTGGCCCAGATGCCTGTGGGTCCTACTTCTGTTATAGTGCCTTCTGTCCCCCAATGTGAACCTATGGCCTCATGGAGTGTACCATATAATCAGTTGACAGAGGATGAGAAAGCTCGGGCTTGGTTTACAGATGGTGCTGCGTGATATGTGGGCACTACCTGAATATGGACAGTGGCAGCCCTGCATCCTCTCTCTGGGACATCCCTGAAGGACAGTGGTGAAGGGAAATCTTCCCAGTTGGTAGAACTTCGTGCAGTGCACCTGGTTGTGCACTTTGCTTGGAGGGAAAAATGGCCAGATGTACGTTTGTATACTGATTCATGGGCTGTGGCCAGTGGTTTGGCTGGATGGTCTGGGACTTGGAAAGAACATGATAGGAAGATTGGTGACAAAGACATTTGGGGAAGAGGCATGTGGATAGATCTCTCTGAATGGGCACAAAATGTGAAGATATTCGTGTACCATGTTAATGCCCATCAAAAGGTGACCTCAGCAGAGGAGGACTTTAACAATCAAGTGGCTAGGATGACCCGGTCTGTGGATAGCAGTCAGCCTCCTTCCTCAGCCTCCCCTGTCATTGCCCAGTGGGCTCATGACATGGTGGCAGGGATGGAGGGTATGCATGGGCTCAGCAACATGGGCTCCCACTCGCTAAAGCTGATCTAGCTACGGCTGCTGCTGCATGCCCAATCTGTCAGCAGCAGAGACTGATGCTGAGCCCCCGATATGGCAGCATTCCTCAAGGTGATCACCCAGCAACCTGGTGGCAGGTTGATTATATTGGACCCCTTCTGTCATGGAAGGGGCAGTGCTTTGCCCTCACTGGAATAGACACTTACTCTGAGTATGAATTTGCTTTCCCTGCACGTAAAGCTTCTGCCCAAACTACCATACAAGGGCTTACAGAATGCTGTATCCACTGCCATGGTATTCCACACAGCATTGCTTCTGACCAAGGATCTCACTTCACAGCCAAACAAGTGCGGCAATGGGCTCATGCTCATGGAATTCACTGGTCTTACCATGTTCCTCACCGTCCTGAAGCTGCTGGTTTGATAGAATGGTGGAATGGCCTTTTGAAAACTCAGTTATGGAGTCAGCTAGGTTGCAATACTTTGAGAGGCTGGGGCAAGATTCTTCAGAAGGCTGTATATTTTTTGAATCAGCATTTGGTCAATGGTAATGTTTCTCCTATAGCCAGAATTCACAGGTCCAGGAATCAAGGGGTGGAAAATGGAATGGTACCACTCACCATTACCCCTAGTGACCCACTAGGAAAATTTTTGCTTCCTATTCCCGCAACCTTATATTCTGCTGGCCTCCAGATCTTAGTTCTGGAAGCAGGAATGCTTCCTCCAGGAAGCATTAACTTAACTTCCAATTCAATTGGAACTACAATGGTTCCAATTGAATTGGAAGTTAAGACTTCCCCCTGGCCACTTTGGGCTCCTCATGTCTTTAAATCAACAGGCTAAGGATGGAGTTATGGTGCTGGCTGGGGTTATTGATCCAGATTACCAAGGGGAAATTGGATTATTACTCTGCAATGGGAGTAAGGAAAAGTATACCTGGAAAGCAGGAGATCTCTTACGACCTCTCCTAGTATTTGCCATGTCCTGTTATTAAAATCAATGAAAAACTGCAACAACCTACTCTGGGCAGGATGGCAAATGTCTCAGACCCACCAGGAATTAAGGTGTGGGTCACTCCCCAAGGTAAAGAACCAAGACCTGCCGAAGTACTGGCTGAAGGTAGGGGAAATACAGAATGGGTAGTAGAAGAAGGTAGTTTTAAGTACCAACTACGGCCATGGGACCAATTATAGAAATGAGGATTGTAATTGTTATAAATGTGTTTGTGTATATATATATTTATATGTGTTAAGCAGATATCTCTATCTTATTTTCTCCCTTATTCTCTATCATGTAATATAACACTAATGGACTTTATATCCATATTGAAGTATTAGGAATAAATATCACTCAAAAAGCCTTGCCTTCTATTCAGGGGACGTGACTGGTGCATTTCTGGTTGTATGTGGGATAGCTTTATCATGTTAGGCAAGATTCTGATATTGTTATTCTATTTATTTGATTATTAATATGATTTAAAAATACAGGGTTAGGAGTCAAGTTGACAAGGGGTGGACTTGTGATAGTTGGTCTGGTTTGTCAACTTGACCCACCTAAGATCATGTGACTTTGGTTGTGTAACAGCAGATTGAACCAGAAGTCTTGCCCTAAATGTGGGTAGCAGGGTTCTGATAGGTACAGGACTTAGATAAAAGAAGGAGAAAGCCGCGTGGAGGGAGCCACTACTCTGCCTGAAGAAAATGCATCTGCTGTCGTCTGAGATCGTTGGCCTCCAACTTTGCTGTTTCCTTGAAGAGCTTCTTGATCTTCTGCTCTCATCTGAGATCGTTGGCCTCCAGCCTTCGAAGTGAAACTTCACCATCATTTCTCCAAAAGGTTTCCTTATCTTCACATCTTGGACTGGACTGAATTGGTGGTTGCTTCAATCCTAAGGCTCCAGCTCTTAGACTGCCCGATCAGCTACTGGTTTCTCTATTTCTTCACGTGCAGTCGAAACTCAGGACTACATTGTGAGCTGATCTAATAAATCCCTTTTTCATATACTCATTCTGAGAATTCTGTTGATCTAGTGAACCCTGTCCAATACAGCAGGCAAGGGTCCCAATCACTGAAGGAGACCAAGAATTGGGCCTGCAAGTGGACTTTATACTGAGCAAGTGAGAATAACCTTTCAGGAAAGAATATTCACCTTTAAGGCTCACCTACTAGCCACTATCTATCTCCAGAATAAGAAACCATAAAGGGAGAGGGATTAGACATAGGATACCTACAGAGTGAGAGAGAGAAGAACTACCAAAGCAACAAAGGTACAATCATAAGAAACCTGAAATCATGAAAAGAAAGAATTGCAAGGAAACAATGAGCCCCCACAATCCCACAACAACAGAACCCGCCAACTCAGAAGTGCAAAGATTGCCAGAAGGACAATTCAGAACTTCAATAGGGGAAATGATACAGGATTTCCAAAAAGAATTCAGAGAGAGCCTGATAGAAATGAAGGATCAAATAAGCAGGAATCAAAAAGAAGCTCTGAAGGAAGTGAAAGATGCAATAATTGAAATGAAGGCATCAATACAGACCATCAACAACAGACTAGACCACATGGAAACCAGAATCTCACTCTTAGGAGATGACCTCTCAAAAATGAACACATAGTATATAAATTAGAAAAAACAATTCGACAGCATGAATTGGACATTGAAGAGAACTCAGCCAGTCTTTAAAGGGCAAACATAAGAATAATAGGCATAGAATAGGGATGAGAAGCTGAAACTAAAAGAATCAATAATCTATTCAGAGAAGTAATATCAGAAAATTTTCAAACATAGAAAGAGAGGTTGATACACAGGTACAGGAAACATATAGAACCCCCAATAGACAGGATCAGAGAAGAGGTTCACCATGCCACATAATAATCAAACTGACTAATGTAGAGGCCAAGGAGAGAATCTTAAAGGCAGCGAGAGCAAAAGAGCATGTAACAATCAGAGGAAAACCAATAAGAATCACTCCCAACCTTCCAAATCAAGTCATGAAAGCCAGGAAGGCCTGCAGCAACACATTTCAAACTCTGAAAGAAAACAACCTCCAGGAAATATTTGTCTTCCCAGCAAAGATATCTATCAAATTTGATGGAGAAATAAAAACCTTCCATGACAAACAGAAGCTGAAAGATTTTATGTCTTCCAAACCAGCTCTAGAGAAAATGATCAAAGAGATTAATAACAAAGAAGAAATAATAAGGAAATGCCAGAACCAGAGAAACAGTGATTTCCAACAAACAAACAACTAGGCAAAGAACAAACACTACCTCAAACAAAAATTAAAACTCAAAACGTTAGGAATGAAAACCCATCTCTCAATAATCACGCTGAATATAAATGGCCTCAACTCCCCAATCAAAAGACATAAGGTGGCAAAATGGATTAAAAATCACAATCCATCTATATGCTGCCTGCAAGAAACACACCTTACAAGTAAAGATACACACAAACTAAAGGTGAAGGGGTGGAGAAAGGTAATCCATGCTAATGGAACTTGAAAACAAGCAGCAGTAGCAATTATGATATCAGACAAATTAGACTTCAAACCTAAACTTACCAAAAGAGACAAAGAAGGTCATTTCTTACTGGTAAAAGGAACAATCCAGCAAGAGGATATAACAATAGCCAACATTTATGCCCCAAATATAAGTGCAACCACTTTCATAAAAGAAACTCTTCGTGACATTAAATCACACATAGATCCCAATAAAATAATATTTGGAGACTTCAAAACACCTCTCACACCACTAGATTGATCTTCAAGACAAAAGGTCAGTAAAGATGTCTCAGAACTAAGGAACACCATAAATCAAATGGACCTAGTAGACACATACAGAATATCCCACCCAACTACAGCTGAATTCACATTTTTTTAGATGCTCATGGAACTTTCTCTAAAATAGACCATATCCTAGGCCGCAAAGTGAGTACTAGCAAGTTCAAAAAAAGTGACATAATCATCTGCATCTTTTCAGACCATAACGGAATGAAACTGGAAATCAACTATAAGAAGAACCAGAGAAACCTCAATAACATGTAGAGACTGAATACCACACTGCTGAATGAGTAATGGGTAAAAGAAGAAATAAGGGGAGAAATCAAGAAATTCCTAGAAACAAATGAAAACAGAGACAACATATCTAAATCTCTGGGGCACCCTGAAGGCAGTATTAAGAGGAAAATTCATAGCACTGAGAGCCCACATGAGAAAAACAGAAAATCACCAAATAAATAATCAAAGGACACACCTCAAACCCCTTGAAAAACAGGAACTGTCTAACACCAAAGCTTGTAGAAGACAGGAAATTATTAAAATCAGAGAAGAAATCAACAAAGTAGACAATAAAAAAATACAAAAAATCAACAAAACTAAAAGCTGGTTCCTTGAAAAAATAAACAAGGTAGTTAAACCACTAGCCAACCTAGCCAAAAGAAAGAGAGAATCAACCCAAATTACTAAAATAAGAGATGAAAAAGGAGATATTATCACAGCACAGAAATCCAGAGGATAATCAGAAACTATTTGAAAAACTATACTGCAACAAAATGGAAAACCTAGAAGAAATTGACAAATTTCTAGACACGTACAACCTTCCTAAGTTGAATCAAGAAGACATAGAAAATTTAAATAGACCAATAGCAATTAATGAGATTGAAGCAGCAATAAAGAGTCTACCATCAAAGAAAAGCCCAGGTCCAAATGGTTTCCTAAGTGAATTTTATAAAACCTTTACAGAAGAACTAATCCCAATCTATTCTAATAATAGATTGGGACTAATCTCAATCTACTCCATGAAATAGAATGAAATGGGACTCTCCCAAACACATGCTATGAAGCCAACATCACACTAATACCAAAACCAAACAAAGACAGCTCAAGAAAAGAAAACTGCAGACCTATATTGTTAATGAACTTAGACGCAAAACTTCTAAATAAGATACTTGCAACGCGCATTCAAAACCACTTCATGAAAATCATACATCATGACCAAGTCGGGTTCATCCCAGGGATGCAAGGCTGGTTCAACATATGAAAAACAATCCATGTAATCCACCACATGAACAGAACTAAAGACAAAAATCACATGATCATTTCGATAGATGATGAAAAAGCATTTGACAAAATCCAACACCCATTCATTATAAGAACACTGCAGAGAATTGGAATAGAAGGAATATGCCTCAACATCATAAAGGTAATATACAATAGGCCCACAGCCAACATCATACTGAATGGGGAAAAACTTCGAGAGTTCCCTTTAAAAACAGGAACAAGACAAGGATGTCCTCTGTCACCACTCCTTTTCAATATTGTACTCAAGAATTTAGCTAGAGCAATAAGGCAAGAGAAGGAAATAAAAGGAGTACAAATAGGAAAAGAGGAACTGAAACTATCTCTATTTGCAGATGACATGATATTAAACTTAGAAGATGCAACAAACTCAACTAAAAGTCTCATATATTCTGGGTGTGGTGTCACACGCTTATAATCCCAGTACATTGGGAGGCGGAGACCGGAGGATCTGGATTCGTGGCCAGCCTCAGTTCTCTCTGTGTCTCTCCCTGTCTGTCTCTATCTCTCTCTCTCTAACTTAGTGAGGCTTTTGCAACTTTGTGAGACCCGGTTTCAAAATAAAGTATAAAAAAATAGAGCTGGGGGTGTAGCGCCGAGGTAGAATGCCCCTGGGTTCAATCCCCAGTCCGCAAAAATAAAATAAAACAAAATAAAATAAAAGGTTCATATAACTGATCAACAAATTCAGCAGTGTCTGGATACCAAATCAATTTTAAAAAATCAGAAGCATTTCTGTATGCCAACCATAAATCCACTGAAAAAGAAATCCAGAAGACATTTCCACCCACGATATCCCCTAAAATAATAAAATACTTGGGAATAAACCTAACCAAGGAGGTAAAAGACCTCTACAAGGAAAACTATGAAACATTGAAAAAAGAAATTAAAGAGGATCTTAGAAGATGGAAAGATCTCCCATGCTCTTGGGTAGGCAGAATAAATATCATAAAAATGGCCATTCTTCCAAAAGTGCTCTAGAGATTCAATGCAATACCCATTAAATTACCAAAGTCATTCTTCACTGACATAGAAAAATATGTCCTTAAATTCATTTGGAACAACAACAACAAAAAATCAGAATAGCCAAAGTAGTTCTCAAAGTAGCAATAAGAACCATGCAGGAGGCATCACAATACCAGACTTCAAACTATACTACAAAGCCATAGTAATAAAAACAGCATGGTACTGGCACAAAAGCAGACTCATAGACCTATGGAGCAGAATAGAAGACTCCGAAACAAACACACACACCTACAGCCAATTGATTTTTGCCAAAGGTGCTTAAAACACCCACTGGAAAAAGGATAGCCTCTTCAACAAATGGTGCTGGCAAAGCTGGCTAACTAAATGCAGAAATATAGAAATAAACCGCACTTTCTCACCTTATACAAGAGTCAATTCAAGATGGATCAAAGACCTAGAAATCAGACCAGAGACCTTGCAGCTACTTGAAGAGGGCATAGGCCCAACACTTCAACACATAGGCACAGGTAAAGACTTCCGCAACAAGACCCCAAAGGCACAGGAAACTAAAATAAGGATCAATAAATGAGATCAATTGCATTAAACTAAAGAGCTTTTGTGAAGCAAAGGAAACAATCAAGAATCTCAACAAAGAGCCAACTGAATTGGAGAAGATTTTTGACAGCTACTCCTCTGATAGAGGACTCATATCTAGAAAATACAGAGAACTTAAAAAAATTACCACTGAAAAAAAAATAACCCAATTAAAAAATGGGCAAGTGAACTAAATAGACACTTCACAGAAGAAACACAAATAGCCCATAAATGTATAAAAAATTTTCAACTTCATTAGCAATCAGAGAGATGCAAATCAAAACTACCCTGACATTTCACCTAACCCCAATTAGAATGGCAATCATTAAAAACACAAACAACAAATGCCGGTAAGTATGTGGAGAAGTAGAAACTCTACTACACTGTTGGTGGGATTGTAAATTAGTGCAGCTGCTGTGGAAAAAAGTTTGAAGGATCCTCAGAAGAATGGGAATGAACCTACCGTATGACCCAGCAATACCACTTCTAGGCATCTACCCAAAAAGACTGAAACTAAACTACCAGACTAATGCATGTGTATCTATGTTTACAGATGCACAATTCACAATTGTCGAACTTTGGAACCAGCCAAGGTGTCCATCGACAGATGAATGGATCACAAAACTATGGGATATGTACACAATGGAATTTTACTCGGCCACAAAGAAGAACAAAATTACATTATTTGCAGGGAAATGGAGAGAACTGGAGAACATTATGCTAAGTGAAATTACTAAGTCACTAAGAGTGAAAAGTCGGATATCCCCCCTAATATGTGGAAGCTAGATAGAATGGGACTTAGAAGGGACTCCCAACAAAGAAGAAGAAAACTTTCGATGAACAAAGAGGGTGACCTAACTGAGGGAGTTGGGAGGGGGGTGGAGAGAAACACACTATATCACATGATGTATATACACAAACTTATAAGACTCAATCACTATGCAGAGCAGGAAATGGAGGGAAGGGGGAGGGAATAGGGTGGGACTTGAGAGAGGGCTAGAGGAGCAGTGTGTACATGTATGATGCTGCTACCCTGATGTGTATCAGGATGTATGATTACAATGCACCAATAAATGAATAAAAAAGTTAAAAAAATCTTTTATCTGATGAATCTCGAACTCAATATTTATTTAAAAATTAGAATTAGTAGGATTTTCACATACATGGTCTATGTTAGCTTATCATAGTTGCATTTTTGCTTCTTTTAAAATTTGGAAGCCACTATTCCTTTTCTTGCCTTACTATATAGGTTGGACTACTCAAGAAACTATGATATAAGCCAGGCATGGTGATGCACACTGTAATCCCAGTACTTGGGAGGCTGAGACCAGAGGATCCTAGTTTGCGGCCAGCCCCAGCTACTAGTGAGGCCCTCTGCAGTTTAGTGAGACCCTGTTTCAAAATAAAGAATGAAAAATAGGGCTGTCATCTGGGCGTGGTGGTGCATGCTTTTAATCCCAGTACTTTGGGAGGCAGAGACTGGAGGATCCCGGTTCATGGCCAGCCTCAGCTTTCTCTCTCTCTCCCTGTCTGTCTCTCTCTCTCTCTCTCTACCTAGTGAGGCCCTCTGCAACTTCGTGAGACCAGGTTTCAAAATAAATTATTAAAAAATAGGGCCGGTGGTGTAGCATGGAGGTAGAACACCCCTGGGTTGAATCCCCGGTACAGCAAAAAAAAAAAAAAAAAAAAAAAAAAAATAGGGCTGTGGGTATAGCTTGGAGTTAGAATGCCCCTGTGTTCAATTTCCAGTACAGCAAAAAAAGAAACTATGATATAAAAACAGTAAGTGCAGCATCAAAACCTTGTTTCTGATATTAAAGGAAAACAGACCTTTACTTTTTAAAAAATTTATTAGAGCATAGCAATTATACATCGTGGTGCAGTTCAATGTGATAGAAAAACATACATGCACATAGTTCTTGGTGTATTTCTCCCCACATCTCAACCTGCTCAGGGACTTTTTCTTTCACATTGAAGAGTGATATTTGATGCATGATGATGCCCTTACTTTGAATAAGGGAATTTTCGCACATGATGAATTATGTCATTGATTATTTTCCATTTATTTATATATTTAATTGACAAAAGTATTGCATGTGTCCATCACATACAGAATTATTTTTTTATTGGTATATCTCCAATATACAGAATGGTGGTTTTCTTGTAGCATGTTCACACATACATAAAAAGAACTTGATAACTTTTATTCCTCAATATCCCCGCATCCTTTTCTTCTCCCCCCGTTTCCTCCCTCTACCCTACTGGTCATCTTTCTGCTTTCATGACATCCCATTTTTCCTGTTTTGTTAAATTTCCTTTAACTTCCATATATGAAGAAAAACATAATACATTCTTCTCTGAGTCTGGCTTATTTCTTTCAAAATTATGGTTTCCAGTTACATCCATTTTGCTTAAAAATGACAAAATTTTGAATAGGTCTGCTAAATAAAACTCAATTATGTATATGTACCACATTTCTTATCCATTCATCTGACAGACCCTAGGCTGATTCTGTAACTTGACCATTGTGAATTGTGCTGTGATAAACATGGGTATGAATGTATCATTATAGCATGCAGACTTGAATTGGTTTGGATAAATATTGTGGAGTGGTATGGCTAGATCATATGCTTTATTTTTAGCTTTTTG
This sequence comes from Glis glis, assembly GCA_004027185.1. NCBI lineage: Eukaryota > Metazoa > Chordata > Mammalia > Rodentia > Gliridae > Glis > Glis glis. The sequence continues at coordinate 10,188 of PVJS01046641.1, forward strand.
AGGAACCTTCATACTGATTACCACAGTGGCTGACACTGGTTGATTTTTAAATAGTGAAAAGTAGTTCTTTTCAGAGCTACTTGGTTATAATATTTTTTATGTATTATTGTTGGATTTGGTTAGCATGTATCTTTACATGCATTTATGTACCTGAGGTGTTGAATGTTTAAATTTCTTTAATGGTTTCCACTTATTTTGGTCTTCATATTAGGTTAATGTGAGCCCAGAAAATTTATCAAGAAGTATTGTCTATTCTTCACTTTTATGGATGAATTTGTTTGGAGTTGGTACTGTTTATTCCTCAAATATTCTAGTAGAATTTACTAATAAAGCGATTTAGGACTGAAGTTTTCATTGTGGAAAAGTTTACAAATAAAAGACCAATTTATTTAATAGATAAATTTAGGTTATTTCTTTTTTTTTAACATGCTTTTATTGGTGCATTAGAGTCTTATATTGCAATGAATATCTATTTGATGTTAACATATATGCACACAGCTCTTGGTGCCCCCCCGCCTCCCCCCACCCGTATGAAGTACCAAGAATGATGTTGGTATATTTTCACATGTACATGTTATTTATGATAGTAATTCCATTGATTCCCTTCTTTCTTGCCCTCCCCCTTCCCTTGTGCCACTTCCCTTGTTCTGTTGAGGGTTCTCCATTATCAACCAGAGTCCCTTGTGTGACCCTACTTTTCCTTAGGTTGCACATATTAATTAAAACATATGTCCCTTCTTTTTTTGTGATTGACTGATCTTGCTTAACATAATGTTCTCCAGGTCCTTCCACTTTTTTTGCAAATGATGTTATTTTGTTCTTCTTTATTGCTGAGTAGAATTCCATTGTGTGTATTTCCCACAATTTTGTAATCCACTCATCTGTTGATGGACACCTAGGTTGATTCCATGATTTGGTCACTGTGAATTGTGCTGCTATGAACATGGGTATGCATATATTACTGTAGTTTTCAGGTTTCAATCCCTTTGGTTTGATACCCAGTAGTGGTATAGCCAGGTCATATGGTGGGTCCATTCCCAGTTTTCTGAGGAATCTCCACACTGACCTCCAGAGTGGTTGAACTAGCTTGCAATCCCACCAACAGTGTAGAAGAGACCCAGTTTCCCCACATCCTCACCAACATTTGTTGTTGTTTGACTTCTTAATGATTGCCATTATTATTGGGGTCAGATGAAATCTTAGAGTAGTTTTGATTTGCATCTCCCTGATTGCTAATGATGTTGAACATTTTTTCATGTATCTATTGGCCATATGTATCTCTTCTTTCGTGAAGTGTCTATTCATTTCAGCTGCCCACTTATTGATTGGATTATTTGTTTTCTTAGTGTAGAGCTTTTTAAGTTCTTTGTATACCCTAGATATTAGACCTCTGTCAGAGGGATAGCTTGCAAATATCTTCTCCCATTAAGTAGGCTTTCTCTTTAGGCTCTTGATGGTTTCCTTTGATGAGCAGAAGCTTTGTAGTTTAATGTTATCCCACTTATTAATTCTTGTTTTAATTTCCTGTGCTTTGGAGGTCTTATTGAGAAAGTTTCTACCTGTGCCTATATGTTGGAGTGTTGAATGTATGCCTTCTTCTAATAATTTCACAGACTCTGGTCTAACTTCCAGGACTTTAATCCATCTCGAGTTGACTCCTGTGCAGGGTGAAAGGTAAGGATTTCATCCCATTTTTCTACAGGTAGATAAGCAGTTTTCCCAGAACCATTTGTTGAAAAGACTGTCCTTTCTCCAACGTATGTGTTTAGCACCTTTGTCAAAAATCAATTGACTATAAGTTTGTGAACTTGTTTCTGTATCTTCTATTCTGTTCCACTTGTCTATGTGTCTGTTTTTGTGCCAATACCATGCTGTTTTTATTACTATAGCTCTATAGTAAAATTTGAAATCAGGAATTGTTATGCCTCCTGCAAGATTCTTATTCCTGAGAATTGCTTTGGCTATTCTCGGTCTTTTGTTTCTCCATATGAAATTAATGACTGATTTTTCTAGATCTGTGAAAAATTATGTTGGTATTTTGATAGGGATTGAATTGATTCTATAGATCATTTTTGGCAGAATGGCCATTTTGATAATATTTATTCTGCCTATCCAAGAGCAGGGGAGATCTTTCCATCTTCTAATATCTTCTTCAATTTCTTTCTTCAGTGTTCTATAGTTTTCATTGTAGAGGTCTTTTACCTCTTTGGTTAAGTTTATTCCTACGTATTTGATTGGTTTTGAAGTTGCTGTGAATGGAATTGTCTTCTGGATTTCTTTCTCAGCAGATTAATGGTTGGCATATATGAAAGCTACTGATTTTCTTAGGTTGATCTTGTATCCAGCTACTTTGCTGAATTTGTTGATCAGCTCTAGTAGATTTTTGGTTGAGTTCTCTGGGTCTTCTAGATATAGGATCATGTCATCTGCAAATAAGGATAATTTTAGTGTTTCTTTTTCTATTTGAATTCCTTTGATATTCTTCTCCTGTCTTATTGCTCTGGCAAGAGTTTTGAGGACTATATTGAAAAGGGGTGGTGATAGTGGGCATCCTTGTCTTGTTCCTGTTTTTAAGTGGAATTCTGGCAATTTTCCCTCATTCAATATGATGTTGGCTTTGGGTTTCTTATATATTGATTTAATGATGTTGAGATATGTTCCTTCTATTCCGATCTTCTGTAGAGTTCTTAACATGAATGAGTGTTGAATTTTGTCAAATGCTTTTTCCGCATCTATTGAAATGATCATGTGATTCTTGTTTTTAGTTTGATTTATATGGTGAATAATGTGTATTGTTTTGCATACATTGAACCAGCCTTGCTTTCCTGGGATGAAACCAACTTGGTCATGATACACGATTTTCTCAATATGGTTTTGAATGCGCATGGCTAGTATTATATTTAGAATTTTTGCATCTATGTTCATTAATGATATTGGTCTGTAATTCTCTTTTCTTGAAGTATCTTTATTTGGCTTTGGTATTAAAGTGATGTTGGCCTCATAAAAGGAATTTGGAAGAATTCCATCTCTCAATTTCATGGAATAGTTTGTGAAGTATTGGTTTTAGTTCTTCTGTAAATGTTTTGTAGAATTTGGCTGGAAAACCATCTGGACCTGGGCTTTTCTTTGATGGCATACTCTTTATTGCTGTTTCTATCTCTGTGCTTGCTATTGGTTGATTCAGGTTTTCTATATCCTCATGGTTCAATTTTGGTAGGTTGTATATGTCTAGAAATCTTTCGATTTCTTCTAGGTTTTCCATTTTATTGGAATATAAGTTTTCAAAGTAGTTTCTTATGATCCTCTGGATTCCTTCACTGTCTGTGGTGATGTCCCCCTTTTCATTTCTGATTTTGATTTGGGTTGATTCTGTCCTTTTTTTGGCTAGGTTAGCTAGTGGTTTGTCAATCTTGTTAATCTTCACAAAGAACCAACTTTGTGTTTTGTTGATTCTTTGTATTGTTTTTTTATTCTCTATTTCATTGATTTCTGCTCTGACTTTAGTTATCTCCTGCCTCCTACTGGGTTTGGGATTCGACTCTTCCTGCTTTTCAAGATCCTTGAGGTGTGTCATTAGGTTATTTATTTTGATGTCTTCTGTTTTTCTTATGTGGGCACTCAATGCTATAAATTTTCCTCTTAACACTGCCTTCAAAGTGTCCCATAGATTTTGCTACATTGTGTGTTTGTTTTCATTTAATTTTAAGAATCTTTTTATTTCTCCCCTTATTTCTTTTCTGATCCATTCCTCGTTCAGAAGTGTATCATTCAGTCTCCATGTATTTATGTGGTTACTTTTAGTCTTCCTGTTGTTAATTTCCAGTTTCATTCCATTGTGATCTGAGAATATGCAGGGAATTATAACACATCTTTTAAATTTGCTGGTGCTTGCTTTATGACCCAGTATGTGATCTATTTTGGAGAATTTTCCATGGGCAGCTGAGAAAAATGTGTATTCAGTTGTTGCTGGTTGAAATAATCTGTATGTGTCTATTAGATCCATATGGTCTATGGTTTGCTTTAGGTCTGAACCGTCCTTATTCATCTTTTGTCTGGAGGAGCGATCTAGTGGCGTGAGTGGTGTGTTGAGGTCTCCCAATATTATTGTGTTTGGGCCTATTTGGGACCTGAAGTCCTGAAAAATTTGTTTTATGAATGTGGGTGCGCCCACATTTGGGGCATACATGTTTACTACTCTTATATCTTTTTGTTGGATTGTTCCTTTTATTAGTAAGAAGTGACCTGTTTTGTCTCTTCTGATGTGTTTTAGTTTAATGTCTGTTTTGTCTGATATAAGTGTTGCTACCCCTGCTTGTTTTCGATCTCCGTTTACATGATATATCTTTTTCCCTCCTTTTATCTTTAGTGTATGAGTATCTTTGGCTTGAAGGTGAGTTTCTTGTAAGCAGCATATAGTTGGATTATGCTTTTTAATCCACATTTTTAGTCTATGCCTTTTAATTGGGGAGTTGAGTCCTTTGAAGTTCAATGTTATTGAGATATGATTATTGTTTCCTGTCATTTTGAGTTTTATTTTCTGTTTGCTGTAGTGACACATCTCCTTGTTTAGTTGCCTACCTGGTGATGTAGTTCATCTCTCCTGTGGTTCTGAAAATTGTTTGTTTTCCCTTCTTTTTGATTTATTTCTTTTATGATTTTCTCCAGTGTTGGCTTGGTCCTCATGAATTCTTTAAGTGTTTATTTATCATGGAACATTTTTATTTCTCCATCAATTTTAAGCTATAACTCTGCTGGATATACGAGTCTTGGTTGGAAGTTGTTTTCTTCCAGAGTCTGGAGTACTCCGTACCAATCCCTGCTGGCATTCCTGACTTGCGTTGAGAAGTCTGGGGTAATTTTTATTGTTTTGCACCTGTATGTCACCCTTTCTTTTGCTCTTGCTGCTTTTAAGATTCTTTCTTTGGCCCCTACATTAGACATTTTAATTATTACGTGGCGTGGTGAGGTCCTTCTTTGGTCCTGTCTTGACGGTGTTCTATATGCCTCCTGTATGTGAATGTCCAAGTCCTTTTCTAGATTCGGAAAGTTCTCAGATTATTTCTTTGAAGAGGTTTTTTATATTCTTAGTCTGTGATTCTAATCCTTCTTCAATGCCTTTTATCCTTAGATTAGGATGTCTTGCATTGTCTTGTATTTCTTGGATGGCCAGGATGTGTTGTTGTAGTATCTTCTGTATATCGTTGACTGTGTTTTCAGTTTTGAATGAGCTGTCTTCCAGGAGTGATACTCTGTTTTCAATGTGGTCAAGCCTACTAGAGTTTGTTTCTATTGCAGTCTTTAATTCGTTTATTGCTTCTTTCATTTCGTTCAGTGTTTCTTTCTGATTCCTTCAGTGTTTCTTTCTGATTCCTTCTTAGAGCCTCAACTTCTTCCTTCATCTCCTCTACACTTTCTTTGAGGCCTTTCATCATTCTGAAGATCAAAATTCTGAATTCTCCGTCTTGCATTTCCTGTAGGTCAGTATCAGTAAACTCACTTGATGCATTGTGAGTATTTCTTGTATCTTCACTGTTCCTCATTCTCGTGT
>PVJS01046642.1:0-15734 GCA_004027185.1 Glis glis
GAAAAAAAAAAAAAAAAAAAAAAAAGGACAAAGGAGACAGCCAGAAGGAGCTCCTACTGCCCAAATTTGGGACAATCTGAACTTTAAAATATATAATGATAGCCAGGAGTGGTGGCACATGCTTGTAATCCCAGTACTTGGGAGGCTGAGACAGGAGGATCACAGGTCTGAGGCCAGCCTCAGCAACTTAGTGAGTCCCTCTGCAACTTTATGAGACCCTGATTCCAAATAAAAAAATAAAATAGGGCTGGAGGTGTAGCCCAGAGGTAGAATACCCCTGGGTTCCATCCGCAAGATCACAAACACACACACACACACACACACACACACACACACAAAACTATATATATGGTAGTGCTTCAATTAAAATTAGAAAACATAACTCCATACCAGTATAAACAAATAAATTAATGGAGGAAAAGAAAAAGCCCTTCCTTATAGTAAAGTTCCAACTACTAAATATAGGAGAAATGATGGGATTAGGAAATCACCATTGAAAACCTTTATAGTAATAATTTATTCAGGAAAGAGTTATCAATGGATATTAAAAGTAGTAGACAGAAGTTTGATGAGAAACGGTATATTTACACGATCTCGAACTATCTTCTCACCAAATAGTTACTGATTTCAAAGAGAAAAATAGTAGCCACAGTGGAGAGGCTTGTCAGACCCCACCCGAACCAAGTGATCGAAGTTAACCTCACGAGAGACAAATGGGATAAATTGATATCGCCATCTCCTGAGGTGCGCACCAGAGGAAGACGCAGTATCTATCGCCTCTGAGGTGTCCTGCTCAAGGTGCATAACCCGAATCTGTGAGGAAACATCAGAGGAGCCCAATGTGAGGGAGAGTCAAGTAAATGGCTTTTATTCTTGAAAAATGTCAGTGTCATGAAAGACAAAGAAAGACTGAAGAACCACTGTAATTGAAGGAAACCAAAGGAACCTGACAACATATGATCTTGGACTGGATTCCGGATTAATCTTTTTCCTCTCTTTGGGTATAAAGAACATTATTAGGAAAATTGATGAAATCAGAAAAAGATGTGTTTAAATAATAGTATTGTATTAATATTAATCTCCTGATTTGGGTAATTATAGAGTTATGAAGTAATGTTCATGTGTTTTAGGACATATACGCTCAAGTACTTAGGGATAAAGGGGGATTTTATCTGCATCTTATGGTTGGATGATTCAGAAAAAAGTATATATAGAGAGGGAAAATGATAAGCAGGTGAGGTGAAGGAGTGTTCAGGAATTCTTTGTATTTCTTGTATTTTTCTGTAGAAGAGTACTTTGTGTTTTTCTGTAAGTCTGAAATTATTTCAAAATAATAAGTTCCCCATCTGCAGACTCAGAACCCTTTTGAGAGGGTTTTCTTCCCACCCTTTCTTTCCCTCGCTCTGATTCTACGCTTTGGTATCTAGGTCCTCACAGTGCTTCTTAACAAAGCAGAATTCTACAGCTTTTACAGGGAGAGGAGGAGGAGGGAGTGTGTGTGTGTGTGTGTGTGTGTGTGTGTGTGTGTGTGTATAAGATGTACCTGTTCTCTCAGGGTGTCACAAGAGGCCAAACATAAAGCCAGGATAAAGTCAGTTGTCACAATGCCAAATCCGACCAGTGAATGAAGTCCAAGGCTCCTTGGTGACGACTTTCCGATTTCTCAGGGACAGGGGCATGGCCCTGGTGGGATGCATCGACCCAACTCAGTGAGAGCCAGAGCAAGCCCCCCAGGACAGAAACAGGACTGAGCTCATGTTCTTCATTCTATCTCCCTTTATGTCTCTTTCTTTCCTGGAATCTTTTCAAACACTCTGCTACGTGATAAAGGGGCCAGTTCTCTCAGAGACAGACATCCCTCCACGGCAGGGGGTGCTTTCTTCCTTCCAGGCTACAGAATGAAGTTCAGGCCCTGGAATCTGAGAACTTCTGAAGGCAGCAAGGTGGGGTGGGGGTGGGGCAACATGAAGTCCGTGCCCTTCCCCTACCTTCAGTGCGGCCTGTCCAGAACCTCACATCCAGTTCCAAGGACCTGTATACAAGTCCCAAAGCACTTACCCCGATACTGACACAATGTCATGCCATGAAAAGATTCCCAAGGCAGGTTGCCATGTGCTGTGCTGGAGTTCACACCCGCCTTTCTCTAACAGCAGGTTACTTTAATTCACTCAGTACTGCCAGTGTCAGTGAAGTCAAAAGCGCTTCTGCTGTTTGTAAATGAGCCTCATTGAGTGAAATAATGTCTTGATTTTCTCGGTGGATGGGGCAGTAACAAGAGAAGACTAAGAGATGGGCTAGGCAGAGTCCCCTCTCCCTTGGAGGCGAGACTGTCCAGCCCCAGCTTTCAGAACACTGGCTTGTGCTTGGAGGGAGGCCTAGAGGTGGAAAAAAAAAATGGAGTCATTTTCAGTTCTGAAAAGATATTTGTCTCAATCCACCAATATCAGCCAAATATGAGTTGTATAAATCAAACAGGCACAGGGCTTCAGGCTGGGCTGTGAGAAAAAATTAAATATTTAAGAGCTGGTCAGCCTTCATCTGATCAGATTAGAGTGAAAATAAAGACATGAAATTCTGAGCCCTTTACAAGAGGCCACATTCTCTGCATCCCTGTGGAGAAGGTGGACCCCACAGCTGGCCCAACGTTGTGTACAGATTATAGAGAACCCAAATCCTTGCCTGTTGTGTGGCCAGTTTGCCCACATACTACATCCCAATGGTTTTTCTTCAGAGATACTGCATACCAAATAGCTGCACTGTGGCCAGGCGTGGTGGTACACAACTGTAAGCCCAGTACAAGGGAGGCTGGGACAGGAGGATCACAGGTTCGAGGCCAGCCTCAGCAACTTAGTGAGACCCTGTTTCAAAGTAAAAAATAAAAAGAGTTGGGGGATGTAGCTCAGAGGTAGAATGCCCCTGGGTTCAATCCCCAGTACCAAATAAATAAATATAAATAAAAAATAGAAAAGTAGCATTGTTTAGCATCGTGGGATTCAGGCAATGAATGGCTAGACATTAACTCTAGGCCTCATCAGTGCCTGTACAGCCCAGCAGCTCTGAGGGGCGGGGACGAGCTGAATGTCCCTGCACTGTCACGTCAGGGGTGGGCGTGGCAGCATCCTCCCATCTGGCCTGGTTCACTCAGACCTCTAGGGTCCAGTGACGGGAGAGAGATTTTAGTTTTTTTCAAGGTCCCCATATGGGAACACATCACGAACTCCTAACATGGGAAACGCAACATTTTTATGGGCAACCTATGCTTTCTTTCCGTTTGCCAGTCTAAGGAGGCACACCAACACTTTCAGAGCCAATATTTGGAACTTGAGCAGAAATGTTCTCACAAATATCTCATAACTCACATCACATGCACTTGGGAGAGAATTTCTACATTTAAGAAGTAGAAAACCTCCACAAGGAGAAGCTGGTGTCTCGCTGGAGCCCAGGAAGCGCCTGGGCAGAGGGAGGAGTTGGGCTGAGTGCCCTTCTCCAGCCCTGCAGGGAGTGACCATGGGTTGGGATGGATGTCACCATTGTCCTCTGGGCTGTGAGTTCTTCCAGGAATTCTGTTTCCCACATGCCATCTTAGCAATGGTCACTCTTGATGTACTGCTCAGAACAAGGGCAAAGTTGTTTGATACCTGGGTTTAAACCTCTCTTCTGTTTAGCTGAGTCCACACTTAGGACTTAGTATTTTGTAATGCTGTGTGTATGTGTGTGTGTGCGGGGGGAGTACTGGGAGTTGAACCCAGGGGCATTCTACCTCTGAAGTATACCCTCAGCCCTTTTTACTTTTTTGTTTTGAAACAGGGTCTTACTAAGTTGCTGAGAATCTCACTGTTTCTGAGGCTGTCCTCAAACCTATGATCCTCCTGTCTCAGCCTCCCAAGTACTGGGATTACAGGCCTGTGCCACCACACCCAGCTATGTTCCCTGTATTTTGATTACAGAAGAATCCTATAATCCTTCTGCCCTCATCACACTTGCTACAGTAGGTTAAAGATGGCTTCAGATTCTTTGGTGAGGTCTATTTCCCCCCATCAGGGCAAGGGTCTATTTTCTCTCTCTTTGAATTCAGATTGACATCAACACTGGTTTTGACAAACAGAATACACTGGAAGTAAACCATGTGATTTCTAAGGCTGGGTCTTAAGATACCAGCAGCTTCCAATGCTGTCCTACTTGGAAGCGGTTGCCATGTCTGGCTAGTCTGACTTCCATGTGGTGAAGAAGCCCAGGCTAACCAGGGGGATGGAGGGGGCCATGTGGAGAAGTGCCCAGGTGCCAGGCACCGAAGTGAAACCCTAGACCTTCCTGTCCAGCCACCAGGTGAGTGAAGCCAAGCAGATGACCCAGCCAATGGCATGTAGCACAGAACAGACCCCTGTCCAAATTGCTGGCCCCCAGAGTCATAAACAAAAATGATGGCCCATTTAAGCCAGCAGGTAGGGTGGTTTGTTTTCTGGTAATAGATAACTGAGTCATGCAGTGAAAGCTACAGGGTCCGCATCACAGCAACAACAGGGCCCTGATGGAGAAAGCTTCTTTATGTCCTTCAAACAGCAGAAACGCTACGGAGCTGGGAGCAGAGCCCAGAAAACCTCCTAGATTCCAGGTGGGGTCGACATGATGTCAGACAGAAATATTTTCCTGAAAGCAGCTCTTTTCTCGGACACTTCTTTCCCATCCTGTTTGGTCATCATACCTCCACACCTCATACTGTTCCATTTGTTCATTTTACCTTTAAAAGACTCCACAGAATACCATCATAGAAACATTTGTAAATAATTTAGCTGTCCAACTGCAGGGGACTGGGTAAATAATCTATGATACATCCACTCAGTAAATAAAAAAAAACAAACTTGAATTTATTAAATTAATGCTATAGATTCCCAATATATATTCCAAAACAGTGTGATCCTACTTAAAAATCTTGTCTACAATATACATAGATGCCCAGAAAAGGATATGAAGACTTGCAACAAGGTAGAGTAGGATATGGGGTATCTGTGTGTTCTTGAGTTTCCTGAAATAAGTGTATATATAGTTTTTGTAATATGATAAAACAATGAGAGAAGTGATATTTAGGAGGCGGAAATAGTGATGGGCTGGAGGAAGTGTGCCAGGCTCCTGAGGGAAGTGGAATTAGACTAAAATGATGTGGCTTAGATAAAAATATCTGAGGTTTCTTGGGGCCTCCACTCAATATTTGCCCTTCTGTGCACAGAACTGCTGCAGGCAGCCTGTCAGCAACATGGCCTCTGTTAATAGCAGCTGAAGTCTGGGCTCATGCAGATTCATTTTTAAATTTATTTTATTTTATTTTTTGTAGTACTGGCGATTGAACCAAGGGGCATTCTACCTCCAAGCTACACCCCCAGCCCTATTTTTTATTCTTTATTTTGAAACAGGGTCTCAGAAGTTGTGGAAGGCCTCACGAAGTAGCTGAGGCTGGCTGCGAACCTGCCATCCTCCTGTCTCAGCCTCCCAAGTACTGGGATTACAAGCGTGCGCCACCACGCCCGGCTGATTCATTAGTGAAATAGGAATCAGAGTCAGAATTGTTCTAACGTGAGCGAGTGACCTTGTCAGAACTTTACCATCAAGTAGTATTTATTTATTTATTATTTATTGTGGGTACTGGGGATTGAACCCAGGGTCCTTCTACCTCTGAGCTACACCCCCAACCCTTTTTATTTTGAAATAGGGTGTCACTAAATTGGTGAGGCTGGCCTTGAATCTGTGATCCTCCTGTCTCAGTCTCCCAAGTACTGGGATTACAGGTGTGTGCCACTGCGCCTGGCTTCAAGTAGCATTTATTAAGCATTCCCTTACTTTAATGAGCCAGGAAATAGGGCTCTGTTCCCTTTATCACTTACAGTTGTGTTTCTCAGCAAGAGCAGGGCTCCCTTCCGAATATGGACCAAGGCTTTCATAGTATGGTGGCTTCTTCTAGGGATGGAGAGTGTTGGTTCAACCACAGAGCACCAAGCAAATGTCCAGTTGCTCTCTGGGGCTTCTTGTCTGGCTCTCACTTCTTCTTTTTCCTACATCCTACCAGAAAATACAATAGTGAAATCTGTGCATTGTGGACCTCTGCCATCCAGTATCTCCTTTTCTCTTCCATTGGAAACATCACCTTGCCTTCCTTTTGGGGAAGTATCTCCCCCTATCCTGTTCATGTGGTTGGGGGCTCCAGACGGTAGCCATGACCCAGGCATGGCCATTAGCATATTCCTTTCTCGTGGGCTTAGGGGAAAGTGCCACAAACAGGCACATGACCAAAGTCACACATTTGTGGAACTCCTCCCCCCCCCCCCCGGTACTGGGGATTGAACCTGGTACAAGGGTCCTGTACCACTGAGCTACATCCATAACCCCCTTCTTAGTTTTTCTTTTGAGAAAGGGTCTCACTAAGTTGTCCAGGCAGACCTCAAACTTGTGATCCTCCTGCCCCAGCCTCCTGAGAAGCTGGGATTATAGGTGTGTGCCACTGTGCCCTGCCATTTCTGGGACTTTTGTGGAAACTATTGAGCTGGGATGGACTGCTTTTATTTGAGTTGCTAAGCCAGTAGGTTACAAGCTAAGAGCTGCTGTGGCCATCTGTGACACCTCCTAGGGCAAGCCTGCCAGAGAGTAAAGTCAGCACAGAGGAAAACGGAGCTAGGAGAAGGACAAAATCAGATTTTTAATGTCATCTTTTGGGAACCTGGTTGCAGCCACTCCAGAATTTACTCTTGGATTTCTCAGTTTCTGTGAGCTAATAAATCCCTTTTTTCTCTCTCTTAAGACAATTTGAATTGGATTTCTCTCACAGAAAATGTGGGAGAAAGTGGAACTTGAGTGAGGCCTATAAGATTGGGTACCTTAACTTTTCCTTTTTGCTTTATGAGTACTTCATGGATTTTTTTTTTCAGGCTGGGGGTCAAACCCAGGGCCTCACGTATGCTAGGAAAGCACTCTACCTCTGAGCTACACTCCCAGCCCTTCATGTTATGGCTTTTGAAACAAGTTCACACCCAGTCATTGTGCTAGTCAGCTTTCCATCATGAGACAAAGTACCTGAGGAAAAACAACTTAAGATGGACAGATTTATTTTGGCTCTAGGTTCCAGAGGTTTCAGTCCATGGTTCAGTTCCCTTGCTCTGGGCCTGAGGTAAGGTAGAACATCATGGCAGAAGGGCCTGGTGGAAGAAAGCCGTTCACCTCAGGGCAGCCAGGAAGTGGGGGGGAGACACTAAGGACACGATACCCTTCAAGGATACATCCCCAGTGACCTACTTCCTCCAGCTAAGCCTCACCTCATACAGTTTCCACCACCTCCTAGTAATGCCATGAAGTTATTAAATCCATCAATGTATTAATCCACCAATGAGGTCAGAGTCCTAATGATCCAATCACTTTCCAAAAGCCCCATCTTTGAACACTGCTGCATTGGGGACTAAGCCTTCAACACAGGAGCCTTGGGGGACACTCCCAGTCATATTTGAGCCTCATCACAGCCTTATGAAGTAGGGAAAGTCTCTATTATTTTCACATTGCACAAGAGGGAACTGAAGAGCGGTGAAGTTGGGTGATGTGTGCAGAGGCATAGGGCTGGGGAATAGCAGGGCTGAGGCACAAAGCCAGGCTCTCTCTACCACACAGAGAAGCTTCTGGTGGGACATTCAACTCAGGTGGGCAGAGAGAAGGCAGGGTGGGAATTTGGAGGCAGATGCCTCAGTGACATGACTATAGCTGTCCCTTGTTATCTACTGGGGATTGGTCCCAGGACCTACCATGGATGCCAAAATCCTTGGATGCTCAAGTCCCTTATATAAATGGTACAGTATTTGCATATTACCTATGCATATCCTCCTGTATACTTTAACTCTTTCTAGGTTACTTATACCTAATACAGTTGTAAATGTCATGCAACTGGTTGTTTTACCATATTGTTTAGGGAATGGTGACAAGGAAATGTCTGCACATGTTCAATACAGACACATTTTTTTCCCCAAATATTTTCCACAGTTGGTTGAATCTGTGGATGCAGAACTGGTGGATACCAGGGGCTGACTGTATTTCTGCTTTTGTTGCCTCTCTCATGATTGCTGGATATAGCACTAAATACACAGTAACAACACTAACAACTAGTATTTACTGCCTGCCAGGTGCCCAGCCTTGGGCTAAGCGCTTTACTTGGATTACCTATCTCCTTTTGTTTACCCAATACTCATATGAGGAAGGTATCATTACTATCACCACCACTTACCAAAGTGAAATGGAGTAACTCAAACTCAGAAAAGTGAAGCCACTTGCCCTAAGAGACACAACTAAGTGGCAGAGTGGGGACTGGCACCCAGAAGAGCCCGCTCTGCCCTCTGAATCACCAGGCTATAACTATTATTATTGTTTTTTTTTTTCCGGTACTGGGTATGGAACCCAGGGGCATTCTACCTCTGAGCTACACCCCCGACCCTATTTTTTATCCTTTATTTTGAAACTGGGTCTCACTAAGTTGCGGAGGGCCTCACTAAGTAGCTGAGGCTGGCCGCGAACCCGGATCCTCTGGTCTCAGCCTCCCAAGTACTGGGATTACAAGCGTGCGCCACCATGCCCGGCTAGGCTGTAACTATTATAAGGGAGATTGTTCTCTTGACTTCTCTTTTGGACACTTTGTCATTAGTATATAGAAATGCTGTGTGTGTGTGTGTGTGTGTGTGTGTGTGTGTGTGTGTGTGTATTAATTCTGTATCCTGCAACTTTACTGGATTTATTTATTAATTCTAACAGTTTTTGGTGAAATCTTTAAGGTTTTCTCTCTATAAGATCATGCCATTAGCAAACAGCAACAATTTAATTTCTTTTCCTATTTGGACCTCTTTTATTTCTTTCACTTGTCTAAATGCTTTGGCTAGAACGCTGAATGCTGCGATAAAGAGAAGTGGCCAGAGCGAGCGTCCTTATCTTGTTCTGGATCTTAGAGGAAAGGCTTTCAATTTTTCACCATTGAGTCAAATGTTAGCTGTGGCCTTTCTTGTGTTGAGGGGCATTCCTTCTATACCTGTTATGTTGGGGTTTTAGTCTCATGAAAGGAGGTTGAATTTTGTTAAATTATTTTTCTGCCTCCATTGAGATGATCATGTAGCTTTTGTTCTCCTTTTGTTAATATGGTGCATCACACTTATTGCTTTACACATGTTGAAGCATCCTTGCATCCCAGGGACAAATCTCACTGGATGACCGCGAATGATCCTTTTAATGAATTTGATTTGGTAGTATTACATTGAGGATTTTTTCATCTATGTTCATCAAGGATGTTGGCCTGTAATTTTCTTTTCTTTTTGTGGTACTGGGCATTGAACCCAGGGGCATTCTACTTCTAAGCTACAAACCTGGCCCTTTCGTAAAAAAAAAAAAAAAAAAATTGAAACAGGGTCTCACTAAGTTGCTGATAGCCTTGCTAAATTGTTGAGGCTGGCCTCAAACCTGTGATCCTCCTATTTCAGCCTCCCAAGTACTGGGATTATAGGCATGCGCTACCATGTCCAGCTTATAATTTTCTTTTCTTGTGATATACTTATCTGGCTTTGGTATCAAAATAACCGCTGGCTTCATAAAAAGAGGTTGGAATGCCAGGCATGGTGGCATATGTCTGTAATCCCAGTACTTGGGAGGCTAAGACAAGAGGATCGCAGGTCCAAGGACAGCCTCAGCAATTTAGTGAAGTCCTCAGCAACTTAATGAGATCCTGTTTAAAAAAAAATAAAAAAGAGCTGGGGATGTAGCTCAGAGGTAGAGCACTCTTAAGTTCAATTCTCAGTATCACAAACAAATAAACGTAGAAGTACTCCTTCCCTTGGATATTTCAGAAGCGTTTGTGACCTGCCCCCTTACTGATGAATACACTGACACTGGTCAGCAAATCTTGGTTGGCCTTTTGGTCTTTCAGCTGGGGCTGGGAAGATATGGCTCTAGATTCATGTTTAATTGTACTTCTCCCCTCCTGATTAAGGGGCACATGTTCCCTAAAACTCCACAAGGACACAGGCCCTTTCAGTGCTCCACCTTCTCAAGCTGGCTCTGCCTGGTTGGCCAAGGCAGCAGCGGAATCCTCAGATGTTTCCACGTGATTCATGCAACTGCCTGGCTTTCAATTTTCTGGCTCCTGCTGGTGCTCAGGAGCCAGGGTGGCATTGTAAGGGAAAGGGGAAGTCGGGTCCTGGCAGGAGCAGGAGCCTGTGACCTCCATACTCTCAGAAGGCTTTCCTCTGTTGCACCACACCTTACCTGGCTTGCTCTGTCCACACCCTGCGGGGAAGCAAGTGAAGCTTATTATCTATCTATCTATTTATTTATTTATTTATTTTTGCGGTACCGGGGATTGAACCCAGGGGCGTTCTACCTCTGCGCTACACCCCCGGTCCTATTTTTTATACTTTATTTTGAAACCAGGTCTCACGAAGTTGCAGAGGGCCTCACTAAGTAGAGAGAGAGAGAGAGAGAGAGAGAGAGAGAGAGCTGAGGCTGGCCGCGAACCCGGATCCTCCGGGCTCTGCCTCCCAAAGTACTGGGATTACAAGCGTGTGCCACCACGCCCGGCTTCATTATCTATTTATTTTATAAAGTGCTGCCCTTGGTGTTAATATCACCTCAGGGCACAGAGCACACAATTTTAAAACAATTAAAAGATATAAAACAGAGGATTGGCAATGACCTGGCAGTGTTTAAAAATCAGCAATAAAAGTCCAGTCTGAGGCTCAGCCTGGGGCTTCAGAGATCAGCTGTCCTGCAGGGCTCTGTCAGCCAGAGGCCAGGCGTGATTTCCCTCCAGCCTCTGTGAGCTGTTGGCGCATGAAGCCAGGCCCCAGTCACCTTCCTTCAGACTCCCTTGAGTCCTTATGACTCAGCTCCAGGCCAACACCAACTCCTTTATTTTCTTCCTGTCCCTGGCTGTTGGCAGCTTGCAGGAGACTGTGTGTCTGACAGGGACAGAGCAGCCTGCTCTGTGTCCAGCATGGGGGACCAGCCTAGCAGCCAGTGCGTCACTGTCTGGGCCTCACTAGTAGCTGATGACCAAATAAAAACATTGATCATGACAATCATAGTAATGAGAGCTCATCTTCATGGCAGCTTCTGCCCCACGAAGGGAGGTGTTTTGGTTCATCACTAAGCTTTCTCCAGCTGTGAAAGACAGATGGTTAGAATCAGAGGGAAGGAAAGAAGGCCACAGCAACCACATTACCCATCCGCTCTTTGCAGGTGGGTTTGCCTAAGAACCCAGGCTGGAGAGAAATGAGCTATCACGTCCTGCTTCTTCACCACACTCAGGACTATGGCCAAGCCTCTTCAATTCTCTACACTGTAGTTTTCCTTACTGGTAAAATGAAGGAAGCCGGGCGTGGTGGCTCACGCCTGTAATTCTAGTACTTGGGAGGCTGAGACACAGGTTTGCAGCCAGCCTCAGTAACTTAGTGAGGCCCTCCGCAATTTAGTGAGACCCTGTTTCAAAATAAAACATAAAATAGGGCTGGGGGTGTAGCTCAGAGGTAGAATGCCCCTGGGTTCAATCCCCAGTACTCAGAAAATGGGGCTGATCTAGATACTCCCCTCATGTCACCAGCAGTGGTTTCCTTCCTTCTTTGTCTTCCTGAAAGAGATTTCAGACAAGAGACTGGGATAGGATAAGTGTAAAGGGTTTATTTAGCGAGGTGAGTGGGTCCTAAGAGAGGAGGTGGTGTTGGAAGGGTGAGAGTACAGTACACCCCAAAGAGTTCTGGGGTGCTGCATTCCACACGTGGAGAGGAAGCGGCATGAGGTCCCCTCCTGGCAGTTTTCAGATTCAGTCTGGAAACCTCCCTCTTCATGTATTATGCACTTGGGGTGGTTACTGCTATTTTCGTGCCACAGCTTGGTGCATCTGTGCTAAATTTGCCATGTTGAAAACTTGCCCATCAGTACCAAAGTGCAACCCACTGGCTTCGTGCTCTGTGCATGCTCCAAAGCTGGAACACTCCTTAGGCTGGTTTTTGATTTAAAAAGGCAGCATCTGGCCATGAAGTAGGTGGTTTATGGGCAGGGTTTTCTGTCACTGGAGGCAGAGTCATTTTTTGTCACTCCATGTAGAGTGAGCCCTATCCCTCTTCTTGCTCATATCTGCCTAGTTTCCTGCCACCCAACACAACACTACATTATGGATTTTTAATTCTGAGAACTCCAATCATCACCGGCAAATAGTTATTGACCGTCTTTTATCTGCCAGGCACCCATTGGGATCTCTCATAAAATAAACATTTTCCAGTCTCTCAGCATCACATTGTTTCTCTCCAGTGGCCACAGCATGTGGCATCCCCAAGGAGGGGGGGAGAAGTATCCTTGGGTTCAATTATGTATTTATTTATTATTATTATTTGTGGTACTGGGGATTGAACCCAGGGGCATTCTACCTTTGAGTAACATCCCCAGCCCTGTTTTATTTTTATTTTGAAGCAGGGTCTCACTAGGTTAATGAGAGTCTCCTTACTTGCTGAGGTTGTCCTTGAACCTGCGATCCTCCTGTCTCAGCCTCCCAAGTATTGGGATTACAGGTGTGTGCCACCATGCCTGGCTAATTATGTATTTATTAATCACCTACCTTTCCCGCTCACTGTGTTGGTGGTTGCCATTTGGTAGCCGTTCCATTCGGTCTTCATGCAACCATGTCCTGGAATTCCCTGAGCGTCACTCCACCTGAAGAGCCAGCCCTGCAGTGATGAGGTTCCTTTCCGGCCTCACACAACCTGCTATCTTTCATCCTGCTGAGCGTCCCCTGGCTGCAGTCATCTCTCTCTGCCCGGGGTTTATTCAGCTGTGTTCTCCTCTGCTCTGCAGGCTATCTGTCACAGGAGGCTGTCACAGCCCAATTGGAATTCACTTTATCTTTCCCTCTGCCCTATTCACTGAGCAAACATGTACATTCGGCATTTCAGCCATGGAAATTCTCCACTCCCCTTTGCTCTTGCCTAAAATGGAAACCTCAGTGGCTTTGCAGAAAAATTCCACATTCTCCTGCAACCTAAACCCAAATAACTATTTGTTGAATCTTTATGATACGCCCAGTGCTGTGGTGTCCTCACGAGGTTTATGATGTTAGTGAAATCAAACAGATGCATGTGAAACAATTTGAAAACAGCTGAGCACAGTGTGCTGTCAGTGTTATCATCAGGTGCCAAAATGCATGGTACAGAAACACCACCAATCACACTAGAAGGAGATGTTGACTCACACTGAGACGAACGCACATCTTATTTCTATCTCATAACAAGCCCAGGAGGTGGGGATTAGTGCCCCCATTTTATTTATGTATTTATTTTTTCATTTATTTTGCAGCACTAAGGATCCAACCCAGGGCCTCACGCATGCTAGGCATGCTGAGCTCCCCCTCCGCCCCGCTCAGTCATTTTATAAACAACAAACTGAGTCACAAGCAATTTAATTGACCCAAGGTTTGATGGATGGTAAGACAACCCAGCTCTGTTCAACCTCAAAGTACCTGCATTGTAAACTGTGCTCAATTACTGCTTTTGAAGCCCCATGAAGGTGGGTCTAGCTGTTTTGATCATGGCTGTTTTCCAGAGTCCAATTAAAAAAAAAAAAATATATATATATAGCATGCTATACCTCCTACACACCGAAAAAGCTAGACAACATGGTCTGCTTTTCCTAGTCATGATGGGAGACTGCTGAGGGGTGTGGAGAATTTTGCAGGTCAAGCTTGGACACCCTAGACAGGGCAGAGAGAGGGGGATGATTTTACTGTGAAAGAGTGGGGAAAGAGAAAAGAAAGTAAAACACACGCACGTGTGCACAAAACAAACTCCCAACAACAGCCTGGACCCAGTGCACCCCCAAACTGTCCTGTCTTTGAGGCCTTCTTAAACCCTGCTCATCTCCCTGCCCTGTTCCTGCCAGGCACACAGCGCATCCCCAAGGGCAGGTCTGCCTGTTTCTGAGCTGCTTATGTCTGAGTCTCCCCGACTTTGTATCCCCTGGGGCGAGTTGGTCGTTCACAGCCACATTCATTGAAATTAGGAAGCGCCCTGTGCTGCTCAAACTCTTCTTTTAGCCTTGGTTTCTTTTTCTTATCTATGTGTTTTTTTTTTTTTTTTTGGAAGTAGCAGTGATATTGGAAGAGAGACACAGTGGAGAGGCCCCTTGGTAGTTATAAGTGGAAATGAATGAGGTGCATTTTTTTTTAAAGCCCGGGTTCTGATGTGTCCCAGATTGGATTTTCATTCTTCGAAGAAAAAGAGGGAAATGCACGAAGCTGCATCTCTCCTTTGAGGCAGCCTGGAGGGTTTGCTTCAAAGAGGACTATGGGGGAAATGTTCAATTTTATCGGTTTGTTCTGCTGGGTCCTTCTCTCCGGGACACTGTTTAGTGCACCGAGTGAAGTGGGAAATAAAGAACAGGCGCGCAATCAGCCGTGAAAAGCTCTAATGGATTCGGCCCCCCTTTGGGAATGAGGCGCGGCTCTCGCTAGCGCTGGGGCTCCCCATCTCTTTCAGTTCAGTGGGCTTTGTTTTTGGAATGGGAATTTAACTCCCTCCGGTGGCCCCAGGATGCAGGAATACTTGTGCATTCAGCAGCAATGGGTTGCAACACGGTCTACAGAGAGCTGAGGCCTCTCTCAGAAGGGGCCCCTGGCTCACTGGGGCCTTTGGACGGTTTGAACTTCCTGGGTGGGGAGGAGGGCAGGTCATGTGACCCTGGGAAGATGCTGCTGCCGGGATTACCTGCGGCTTCTAAGCAATGGAGCCAGGATAGGCCCTGGAATGGAGGAGACCTAGATCCCCCAGGGTTTAGGATTGTTAGGTAGATAGAGATGAGCAGTGCAGGGAAAGCAATGGGACAGAGGATCTGACCAGACGCAAGAGGAGAGAGAAGGAGCTGCAACTGCTGTTAGGGTCTCACTTAGACTCCCTGGAGAAAGTCTCCAACAGGGCGAAAACGCGCAGACTCACTAAGCTGTGGCAGGAAAAGAACAGGGACCTCCCCACGGGCATGCGCATTAGGGGGAAAGGGTTCCAGGCCGAGTAGAGTGCCCCAGTGGAAGACTCCACGCGTTTCCCCCTCCAGGAAACGTCAGACCCTCTCCCTGGAGCTGACTCCTTTGTCTCACGCCATTTCTCACCCCAGGGAAGCGGCCCTTTTCCAGACTCCCTAACAGCCTGACCCTTTTTCCGGAATATAACCCCCTTTTCAACAGCCTTTTATTACTTTGCTCCCACTTCCTTAAATACACCTCGTATATCCCTACCAGTGCTTTCTGTTTGAAATCGTTCTCCCAGGAAGCAAGGACTGAGGAAGAGAGATTACCACCCTGTAATACTTATTTCTGGGTGGAAATTATTGCCTGGTAATAGGACTACCACCGTACCTCTTGTAAGAACCATGGGATGAGCCAGCCCCTTTTAAGCTCCCTGAAATGTTCCATAAAGAATTAGTCTTTGGGCCGGGCGTGGTGGCCCACGCTAGTAATCCCAGTACTTTGGGAGGTGGAGACCGGAGGATCCCGGTTCGCGGCCAGCCTCAGCTCTCTCGCTCTCTCTGTCTCTCTGTCTCTCTGTCTCTCTGTCTCTCTACCTAGTGAGGCCCTCCACAACTTCGTGAGACCCGGTTTCAAAATAAAGCATAAAAAATAGGGCCGGGGGCGTAGCGCGGAGGTAGAACGCCCCTGCGTTCAATCCCCGGTACCTAAAAAAAAAAAAAAAAAA
>PVJS01046643.1:5456-15833 GCA_004027185.1 Glis glis
ATATATATATATATATATATATATATATATATATATATATATAATAGGGCTGAGGATGTGGCTTAGTGGTAGAGAGCCCCTGGGTTCAATCCCCAGTACCACACACACACACACACATACACACACACACACACACACACACACACACACAAAGAGCCTGCAGCCCATGCACAAGCTGCATCAATGAAGCCCATGCATCATTGTAATCATGGAAATGATGTGATCGACTCAGCTGTGGTGTGGACAGTGCCAGCAAGACTGATGGATGCGATCGATGAGGAGAACGCTGCCGTCATGGAGATGAGAGGTGACGGTGGTCTACATCAGAAAACGGCCACGGAGGTAGAGAAAATGGATGCATGTAAGAAGTACTCGGGAGGTACAATCAACCAGATTTGCTCGATTGAATGTGGGGCGTGTGTGAGGGGAAGGAATGGATGATGCCTAGATTTCAGGCTTGAGCCACTGAGTGGACGGTGGTCCCATCACCAGTTTAGGGACAGTAATATGGGCAGGAAGATGAGTGTTATTTTGGACATCCCGTAGGACAAGCTGTGAGACGATCAAGTGAAAATAATCATACCCACTTGTGAATGTGGATTTGAAGCTCAGAAAAACCATGGGCTAATTATAAAAATTCAGGAACCATCAGCATACACAGAAGGTGGTAATAGAATTCATGAACATACATGAAATTTCCTGAAACTTTTGTAGAGAAAGTAAGAGAGGCTCTAGAATAGAAGCTTATCAGACAACAACACACATAAAGGGTGGGAAGAAGAGGGCCCCAAGGGAAACAAGAAGAAAGTTCCAGTTGACTCCTTGTGAAGAGGGATTATTCACAGTATCTTTTTGGGAGATAGCTCTCCATGAGTCTCTCATTTTTCTACAGATTCTGTGAGACACTGTCTTCAAACTGTCTTCTCAAGGGTGTTGTATAACAAATGCCCTTGGAATATAGAAATAGCATCTCCCTCCAGAGCAAAGGGCAAGAATGCTTACTGCCTTTTAGAAAAGATTCCAGTTTTCTCAGCTCAGTTCTTCTGTAACATAATCCACAGTGAGTGCTTGCCGCCCCCCTGGAACTTTGGGCCAGAGAGACCATTCCAACGTGCTGATGCTCACGCTGCCGGCGGGGTCATGAGCAATAATGTCTTTTGTCTCTGACCCAGGAGTCTCTTGCCTTCTGCCAGCATCCAGAAACTTGGAAAGAGAGCAAAATCTCAGATCTTTCCATTTTTGACACCTTATAGGATTTGAAGATCAGATGAATTTGCTCATTTTAAATGCTTGACACGGTTTTTTTTTTAAACTGAGGATTGAACCCAGAGGCATTCTACCTCCGAGCTACATCCTCAGCCCTTTTTATTTCTTATTTTGAAACAGGATCTTGTTAAATTGCTGAAAGTCTCGCTAAGTAGCTGAGGCTGGCCTTGAACCTCCTGTCTCAGCCTCCCAACTACTGGGATTACAGGCGTGCTCCACCATACCTGGCTTGCCGCAATTCTTGATACTTGGTAGGCACTCAATAAATGCTCACTCTCATGTTAGAATCATCAAAATATGGGTATACCCATGGGAATACCCATTATATATGTGAAATCTCATAAACAGAAATTCAGTCCTGTGGTTAAGGCTTTATATATCCAGTGATGCTTTGATAGACCCCAAGTAAAAGTACCCACAGGATGCAACTTGTGTAACTGTTCTTTGCCATCAATCCCTGTGTGTCTGTCAACATTCACTGATGAGCTCATTGCAGGGCCTGGAAGGGGAAGTCTTAGGAGCTGTGCATTTTATGAGACTGAAAGAGAGATTTTGACATGAAGTGTCATCCAGGTGAGCAGACTTGAATAGGCGCTTCTATTCAAGGAGGACAAGTTCTGTATCTGTCTTGCTCGGCCCTTAATTTTCAACCTGTATTACAGGGCCTGGCACATAGCAGAGGCTCAGAAAATGTTTGTTGAATGAACGAATGCTACCCCAGAGAGAAATTCAAGGGACCCTTGTTTTTTTCTTGGCCACCCAGAAGTAGACATCTGAGTCACTGAAGTGTCCCTGTCCTCCAACTATCCCCACCAAACTTGGCAACCGCTTTGTCTCCTGAAAAGAAGCTCCACCAAAAGTCCAAGATAAAAAAAGAAAGGATGAAAAACAAAACAAGCTTTTGACCCACTTTGTCGTGCCTGGAGAGGCACGTGGTGGCAGACACGGAGGCTTGGCGCTGTGGAATTGTCATCAGTGCTCCACTTAATGAGCTGCGCAACTGACATCTTGACTGAGCACACACCTTTGGTGGCTCTTGTTGCTTAGCATGAAAGTGTGTAAAATCTTGTTGTCTTTTAAAAAAATAATAATAATTCCCCAAACACAAATATATCCCAACCGCCACTTGGGTTCATACAGAGACAATCCCTGTCATCCTTCCTCCTTCCTTGACAAGCCAGCTTGTCTCCGATTCTTCTTCTCCTCCCTCCCTCAGCATTCTGCGTCGGGCTCCACACTTCCCATGCTGGTTCCTGGACTCGGAGCCGATCCCTCGGAGCCAGGATGTGTCTGCTGGGACAAGCAGTGCCATTTTTAGCTGTCTCTCTCTCTCCTTCCCAACCTTTGCCAGAAGAGCATTTACACATGTCTTTTAATATTCCTTTTCTTTCCGTTCAGTGGTCTCTATACCTGATGCTTTTCTCCCTTTGCTCCACGCTCTTTTTCTCTTCTCTCTTTTATTTTTCCTGCCTGTTATTTTCCTCTCTCTGGGGAAAGGCTGGTTGTTTAGAAATCCCAGGATGATCAAAAGGCTATTTTCAAAAATCAGGGGAGACCGGTGATGTTCTAAATGGGGCAGGAGCAGCAGCAAACTGAATATTCTTGAAACCATGTGATATTCACATGCCTCCCTTGCCAGCCCTTGAAGAGGCACATATGATTATCCCCACTGTACAGATGGGATAACTAAGGCTTGAGAGATTTAAAAACCTTCCAGGTCTAACAGAGGGTATATGGCAGTACCAAGATCTGCACCCAGGCAGTGTAACCCCAAAGCCTACTCTTACTACTGTCTTCCTGAGCTCAGCTTTGAGGGATGAATGAATTAGCTAAACAAATCGATATAGGAGAAGGCAATTTTAGGAAGCCACAGTGCCCACAGGGAAGTAACCAAGAAACAAAAAGCATCTAGCAAACTTAAGAGACTCATTTGTGACAGTTTGTGAGAGGAAAAACATGTAGGGCTCAGATTTAGGAAGCGGGTTGGAATGACAGTTCCGTGCCTTGTTAGTGTGTTATTTAACCTCTCTAAGCCTCTGTTTCTGCGTCTCTAGATGGAGATAACACACATTTCACAGTTTAATGGCAAGTGTTTTAAAAAGATAACATATGAAAAATGCTTTGTAAACTGTGGAGTTCTAGGCAAACATCTTTCTCCCTCTTGGTTTCTCTCCCTCTGTAACAGAAAGTAGGTTTCAGAATAGAGACTCGGAAAGCAAATGTAGAATTAAGGGCATTCCAGGGACCTGGGGAAATTCTTGCAGGCAGCCTGCAGTCGAGGCTTATTCTTTTCCAGCCTGAAGTCTGGGAGATTTCTGAGACTCGACCAATCCCAGCAGCTTAGAGAAAACAGTTTCACCAAGGCTGTTTGTCAAGCATTTTCCTACTAGAGGAAGGTCACACCTTTAACCTCCAGCATTTTATAGATTTTATGAAATAGCGTAAGAACAGAAATGACTAAAATGAAATACCAGACTCTGTCTTGGCAAAACTGGGAAATACAGAAAACCTCTGGAATTTGTACATTAGCTCTACTCGAATGAGCAGAGGCTGATCAGATGAGCATGGGGCCTGTGACAGGAGACCTCAAACCTGACATAGAGCCATGTCCCCCAGTGCCACAGGGTTTCAGTGCAAGATACAATTTGGAGCCATTTGCAAGTTAAGCAATACTAGCTGGAAGAAAATTTTGAGGACCCCTCCCCATCCCTAAGGTTCTGTTCTGGGTGCTAAAGATGAAGCAATATGCAGGATGGACAAGCTCACTGCGCTCATGGCCCGGTTGGGTCAGGTTGGAGAGTATAAATGAACTGGATAATTTCAGATTTGAGTGCTAAGTGACACATAGGAGTGTTCTGTAGTATTTGTTAACTGGGTGGAGAGACAAGTGAACCTTAGGATTCTCCCCAAAGACCACCTTTGTGCAGCGAGGCAACCTGGCCACCTGTGCTCACTGGAAATTTCACTTAACACATCCTTTCAAATCCATTCAATCATCCACACAACAATTTCTAAGTATCTATTACATGCCGGGCACTATACTAGGCACAAGGGATATTAAGACAGAACAAATCCCAAATGCCCAATAATCTTTTTATTGAAGAATCAACTTCTGTGGACTCTGTTTGTTCTATCTTCTATCACTTTTTCTCACTTTCAGACTCACCCTGTATGTATCTCCTACTGGGAGAGCCATGAAAGGCTCTGTGCCAAAAGGTTTACAGAGCCTAGATGGCCAGGGTTCCAATCTAGGAGAAGGGACATTTTCACAAGGCAGGTGGCTCTCTGCTGGAGTTTCCCACTGCCCTTACAATCTCATGCTGAGCTGGTAATGGCAGTGAAGATTAATGAAAGCTAATCATCTGATAGTGCCCTGACCAATTCTCTCCCAAGCATGAACACAAATGTTGGTTTGTCTGTGGCTGGGTGGTCTAACCACAGAACATTCTAGAAGTCTAGGAAGAGTCGACTAGCTGCTTGTTTCCACAGAGCAGTGAAGAACCCTGTGATTGTAGAGCAAGTCCCCCTCTCCATTAAGTTCCTGTTAATTCTCCTCTTCTATTCTATTTTCTTTTTAAGAGAAGAAACGTATTGAACCGGTAAGGACATTTGATTTGTGATTTCAAATAGTGACCAGAGGAAGTTTAATTTTTGAGTTATTTAAAGGTTTGGGAAGTGGACAATAGCCCAGATGAGAAGCTGAAAAGTCTGAGGAAGAAACATAGGAGACAAGAAAGGTAAATAATCTCCCCAGAGGCTGAGGAGGGAGCAAATAGAGAGATGCAATGGAAACAAGAAAGAGCACCTTGCTCTATCGGAAAATTGTTGTCAGTCTCTTCTCTCCCAAGAAGATGCTTTATTATGCAAAATAAATGCCCGTGGCAAATAGGGTCGAATGCAAATTACTGTCACTCTTTCTCTTTTTTTTTTTTTTTTTTTTTTTTTGCGGTACCGCAGGGGCGTTCTACCTCCGCGCTACACCCCCGGCCCTATTTTTTATACTTTATTTTGAAACCGGTTCTCACGAAGTTGCGGAGGCCTCACTAGGTAGAGAGAGAGAGAGAGAGAGAGAGAGAGAGAGCTGAGGCTGGCCACGAACCCGGATCCTCCGGTCTCCGCCTCCCAAAGTACTAGGATTACAAGCCTGCGCCACCACGCCCGGCATACTATTTCTCTTTTGAGCTAGGCGACCATGGCAAGAAGAAGAGATCTAATCCCTGTTTGAAATTTTTGCAGAGAGGCCTTCTGGAAGAAAGAAGACCCATAAATCTAAGACATAAATAATCAAGCCACCATCTTAGACAATGTTCTTGAGAAAATGACATGGCAAATCTGCTTCAGGTCGATAGAGTGAGATTGGAAAGGTGGATTTGTTTTGGTTTGGTCTATAACTGCTGCTTTCCCCAACCTCAGCCCTCCCCCTCCCCAGCCGCATGTACACCCCTTTCCCAGAGATTAATGTGCTCATGGCTGTGGCGTGTGAGGTCACCCTGGCCTCCCAGGCTCAGTGCTAGCTGTGGAGCCTAAGAACCAGCAAACTGGTTTTCCAGATATGCCTTGGTTTGATTTCTTACTATTTCTTTGCTTTAGGTTGTAGAAATCATTATTTATTTACATATATCATCCTAGGCCACACGTGAGAATAGTCATGTGACTGATATAAGTTGCAAATCCTATAATAATATTATCATGAACTTTGATAACTCTGTGGGGTGAGATTTGTAAACTCTTCAAGATGAAAAATCTTATCATGAATCCTAGAGTCAGTACTCCAAAAGGGAACCTCAGCTCTGTTTTGAACACCTGGGGAAATGACGTATTTCTGGGTAGACGGGACAGGGAGGGGGCTGGGAAGGGGAAGGTCTTGAACACAGCCACTCCTCCAGGCCAGTATCAGGCCTTAAGCGACAGAATCAACTTAGCGGTAAATAGCTGGTTCTGAAAAATTGCAACTAGATATTCCCTAAAGAATGAAACACGGGAAAGATAAAATAGACCGTGAAGGTGAGGGCTAATTTATCTTCAGTGGTCACCCTGTGCCTGGCATGGAGGGAATGTTCTAGACATGATATTTTTAATGAGTGGATGTGCCATTATCCTCTGTTAAAATATTTATCAAGCAAAATAGAAAACACCAAAAGTTGAAATCAAGATGTGTATGTGTGTGTGTGTGTGTGTGTGTGTGTGTGTGTATGTGTTACTGGGGAAGGAACCCAAAGGCATTCTACCTCTGAGATACACCCCCAAATTGTGTTTTTATTTCTTATTTGGAAACAGGGTCTGGCTAGGTTGCTGAGAGCCTCACTAAGTTGCTGAGGCTGGCTTCAAACATGTGATCCTCCTGTCTCAGCCTCCCAAGTACTGGGATTACAGGCATGCACCACCATGCCTAGCGAAATCAAGACTTTATTCAAACTTTCAACTTTCCTTACTAATGAATATTTTGCCTTCACTGGAAATAAATGGCAGAATGAACTGGCTGGACTCTTCTGCACCCCAGCCCCTCTCTCATCTTTAGGAGCTGGAGGACCCCTTGTCTGTAAGAGCGACGGTGGCCAAAGAGGGCTGGCCCAGGCTGCCCTTGGCTTGGGTCCATCTTTTTCTGCTCCACAGCTAGTCACAGCTTCACTTTTTGCAGAAGAACAGTGTCTTGGGTAAATACCAGAGAAACAGGAAAATTTACAAACTACCTGTTCATCCTTTGAATCACAAAATGTCCAACACAAAGTACGAGTCAAAGAGAAAGGGTGATTTGCTTTTTCCCCATCACAAGTAAATTTTTTTTTCTGGCTAGGTATAGAATTAATATCTTCTCGAATAAGCAAGGCATAGATGCTTTTATTGGATCCAGGAAACAGAACATGAACATACAGCAAAGAATGTGGTATGGTATTTGACAAATAATATCTTTGGACTAGGAGTTGAAATACACACTTATTTATTACCAGGCAGAAGGATTTGCACTTGAACCTTTCTGGTAGGTGACTATATATCCACTTTGCAAATATTCCAGAGATGAGATTCTTTATTCCTTCTGCAAATTCTGATAATGTTAAACAAAAATAGCTGCAAAAGTGTCAATCAGTGGGCCTGGGAAGAAGAGAAGCCATCAGTCTGGATCCTTCTTTGCATCCTCTTTCTCTTTGTTACCATTTTCTTGAATTAATTGCAGTATTTCTATGCTTAGGAAAGGCAATGAGCTGTAGTAAAAGGACAAGGGTTTAGGGTCAGTCAGAGTCATTGTAGGATTTCAAGAAACAAAATCTGGAGCCGGGCGTGGTGGCGCACGCTTGTAATGCAAGTACTTTGGGAGGTGGAGACCGGAGGATCTGGGTTCACGGCCAGCCTCAGCTCTCTCTCTCTCACTCTCTCTCCCTGTCTCTCTCTCTCTACTTAGTGAGGCCCTCTGCAACTTCGTGAGACCTGGTTTCAAAATAAAGTATAAAAAATAGGGGCGGGGGTATAGCGCGGAGGTAGAACGCCCCTGGGTTCAATCCCCAGTACCAAAAAAAAAAAAAAGAAACAAAATCTGCTCAAGCTAGTTCGGGTTCTCAACTCCAGCCCAGCAGAATCACCGGGGATCTCTGAGAGCATTCCTGGTGATTTTCATCGCGTACTCTGGGAGGGGCACGTGCATCCCTCGTGGTAGTGGTGCCTGAACACCTGTCGCTCGGTGGCTTCTAGTGTCTCCTCCCTGCACGTGCTTCATTCCTTGGATATGAACACATCCCTTGGATACTATACTGTCCCATCAAAGGGCTTGCGGTTTTGGTTTGATAGGGAACCAATCCGTCCCCCCACTCTGTAGAAACTTTCAGACTGTCTTTCAGTGGAAAGGAGATGTGATGAAGAGAACAGTTCAAATAATGCTATGTCCTCATATGAAGGAATCACTACCAGTCTCACTAACATGTAGGGGAGGGGGAGAGCGATCTGGAGGGAACCACACCGAGTACGGTGTGCGGGTATGTTTGTGTCACATTGAACCTCACTATGGTGTATAATTACAATGCACCAATAAAAGTGCATTTAAAAAAGAAATTACCTAGCAAATAGGCCCGCTTACTGCACAGCAAATAAATTGATTCTTTTTCTACCTTTATTCAAATGGTGGGCCTGCCACTTCTGTATATGTGACTTTGATCATGATTCTTAGAACTCAAGGTTCTTCTTTAAAACAGACAAATTTTTACTTCATCAGGCTGTTGTGAGCCTTACATGCAAATTGGAACGATCACAGTGCCTGGCGTTTACCCAGTTAGTTTTCGTGGCTCTTCTAACACAGTGGCAAGACCAAGAGCCCAATGTGCTCCCTCCCCCTCACATTGTCGCCAGTCAATCCGTCTATGAAGAATCCTTCACCGACATCAACAATGAGGTCAAATGAGCCTTCTCGCTCCTCCCTTCCCTCGTTTTTGCCAATAACTGTATTCATAACTCATTAAGAGAGATGTAGGAAAGAAAGTTGCTGAAATGCAAAATGATTTGGTTTCCTTTCTTAGACTCTGATTAAGAAGAGAATAATACTAAAGACCAAAACAAAATTTTTGTTTTGGGTGTGTGTGGATTAAAATCATCTTGGCTGTCACTCCTATGGCCCTGAAAAATAGATTCTGCTGTGGCGTGGTGGCTCATGCCCATAATCCCAGTACTTGGGAGGCTGAGACAGGAGGATGGCAGGTTTGAGGACAGTCTTAGCAATGAAGCAAGAACCTCAGCAAGTTGGCAAGACCCTGTTTCAAAATAAAAAATAAAAAGGGCTGGGGGTGTAGACTGGAAGTAGAATGTCCTGGGTTCAATCCCCACTACCAAAAAAAAAATAAGAGACTATACTAAGCTGGCACATGGTAACCACCTACTGATCTGTTTTTGTTAAAGTGCTTTCTATATTTTAATTGTTATTTGTTTTAAATTCTGTAGGTCTTCTGAAAGTAGATTGGTCATGGTTAGTAGGTCTTTCATTACTTCCCCTGTCTCCTGACACGCTCCTGTTTCTTTATTGGGTAGAATTAGCATCTCCCCTTCTGCAATCAGTCCTACCCAGCCCTATTTTGAGTTTCTGTCTTGCTGCTTTTTGCTTTTTGTCAGTGGAGAGACTCTGCAGCTTGTTGGATGTGCCTGTGCAGGAAGGGAACACGAGAGAAAATTCCAACACGTTCAGCATTTCACTTGCTACACTTTCTCAAATGAGGCCACCCCCTCTTTTCCCTCAGGATAGGTGATAAAAAAGTTTCTAGATATTGTTTCTTCTAGGAAACCTTGCAACACCTTCCTTTCTTATCTTTCGCCATATCATTCAAAGCTTTTCAGAAAGAAAGGAAAAAAAGCAGCGCAGAGAAAAATTGGTTTTCATCTAGCGATAGCTCCGTTTAAATACCTTGGACTGCAGAGAGATACTTAGGGGCAGATGTTCACCTTGTTTTGAGGTCAGACAGCTGACTCTTTATCATACTGACAATTTCTGGCTGGGAAGAACATCTGAAAGACATATTTCCAAACATAAAAGTGTACCCGCCCTTTACCCCGGGTCTTCCCATTCCGGTCTCTGCAGGAGCTCCTCCAAACTACCTCATGTCACAAGAGCGGAGGGTCCACTTCTCCCGTCCCACTCGCAGACCTTCGAAGGAGCACTTTCATCCTCCCATCCCTCACAGCCCCACTTCTGTGGGCATTTTGAACCTCGCACTTTAGAGATGAGGGAAAAGTCTAATGTCTCAACAATGACATTCACATAGCATTTGGGCCCCAATGGAAATGAATAAGTCATCAGATCCACTTGAAAATTGGGAGCTGGGGGACTGTCAACCACATGAACATGGGGTTCCCTGCTTGGAGCCCTCAGTGAGGTCCTGAGTGAGGCTTCGAGAAGGCATCTATATACATGTGCCACGGACCTGCTCATGACCTTGAAAGGACATAAGGTCCTATGGTCCTGATTTCCACTAGTCAGAGGCCCAGAGATGGAAAAAGGAAAAAGAATTTATGGAACTAATGGTATTTAAATAATAATAATAGGGACTAACTTTCTTCAACATTTACTGTGTACTAGGCTACGTATTAAGTGCTTGCTTTTTTTTTTTTTTTTTTTTTTTTTTTTTTTTTTTTTTTTCT